>CAUDMG010000257.1:587500-607360 GCA_958450375.1 Homarus gammarus
ATTTGGGAAGATACTATGATAAAAGTGGTGGATGCGGGAAGAAAATGAGGAGGGAAAACACAGTGGAAGATAAGGAGGAGGGGGGAATGCAAGAGAATGAGGAGGAAAAGCAAGAGGAGGCGGAGGATGAAGCAGGAAAAGCAAAGGCCACTGACTTCATCATGACAATGCAGATCAGAGTGGAGGGGACACTTTCACCTAGACGTAGAAAAATTAATGGCATTGATCCTATGATAACTACAGTCTATGGCGTTAATATACATGAGAATGACTGCCAAGAGTGGGGAAGTACTAGTGTTTGCATGACGATACTGTAAGGTGTGGCATGGCAGTGAAAGGTGTGAGTGTGTGTGGGGGGGGGGAGATGGGGGGCTTGGGGGTCAGTAATTGTATATTGTAACGTTTAAGGGGAGAAGGGGAAGGAGGGAGGAGCATCAGTGTTTACCTTTTGACAGTTCACCCAAGCTGTCTCCTGTTCGCTAAAGGTTTAGTAGACTGTCTTCCCTTATCTATGGTGAGCTGTATCTTCATTGCTCCTAATGGGCTGTATGGTCAACGGGTGTACACTTTCACTTTGACAAATTAGGTATCCTCCAAGTCAATGATTTCTCGATATCGTACCGTCATCTTTTGTGTTTTTACTGTTTATCGATTGCCAAGTGTCTAGGGGACTGACCGTAAACTCCAAAATGAAGTTGCTGTACAAGATTGACAACTTAAGACGTTGTTACGCGGATAAACAGTTTCTTAATGTTCTTTATCAGCAAAAACTTACTTCAAAATTACACAAACATGGGGATTGGTCCTTAGTATGTTTTCATGCTCCTACTTTATCTTTAACAGTGAACATTAATCTTATAACGAAGACGGTGCTATAAGCTCTATCGCTACCATCAGTAACAGCAGATATGATTTACTTATCGTCCAAGCAATGATATTGGCGGAGTTGGCAGTACTGTATTTATCATAATACAAAAACTGGACCAGCTTGGGCTAGGGCTCTCAACTGCCTGGGTGAGTGTGATGATCTTAGTCCCGGGTATGACCGACCAGCTAAAAAACAAACACCACGCGCTACCTCAAATAAGTTAATATTGAGATAGGGTTAGCTTTAATTTAGAGAAGATTAGTTTTAAACCAGTTTTAGATGAGAAAAAATTAGATTAAGACTATTAACTTTAAGTTAGGGTTGGCTGGGGAATGATACTGGAAGGCGTCGTGGTAACAAGGGCTCCTTCAGGGCCCTACTGGAGGCGTGGTCAATACACTGTATACTAAGCCTTCGGTACACAAGGAGGCAGCATAGCTGGTACTGCACTCGACCGCATTCATTTTTCCAAGTTATATACTAAGGTACCCATATACAGCTGGGTGAACTAGGAGCGCCTGGTAATCAAACAACCGACCCCTAGAACAAGAGGCGAGCGCTGTATCCACTTGACTGCCGCGCTCCTAAAAAACAAAACAAAAACAATGTGAATGACAGGAGAGTGTATGTTGTTCTTAAATACAGCACCTATTAAGTCGTGCAGAAGTTTTGTAAGAGTGGACGAGAATATGTACTAAAGGTATAGTAGGATCACCTCAAGATTATACCCCCTAACGTATATTATAACAGCCTATATACAGTTGACTAGTTGGCCATATTAACGAAGAAACTTTCGCTCCACAGGACTGAGAACTAAATTCATTTCCGATCTAGTCTTCACCCGAATGATAAAGTCAGAAAAGCATCCACAAACTATAGAGGTGGGTTAAATGGAGGGCGACACCACATTGTGTAATAAGTCCAGTCATCTATCATACCGTAATGCTGGTAGATGCTTCCCTGCAGATACTACAACCTCCTGTCAGCTTCCCTTACATGACAGCTGTGATATCCGTGGACAGTCACAGGGATTCATCTCCAGCCATGACCACGACCGTCTTTTACTGGGCTTGGTGGTGAGACAGTTGCTTGCGTGGCGAGAACACGTGACAGCCGAGGGACTTTAACCCACAACAAAAACTCGCTCCACCCTGGACTACTTACTGTACGCCCACCCAGGTCATTCAGTCAACACACTCCTGGAGGTCACCAACGCGTAAATTTCATCCTAAATTGAAACTTGCACTACAATATTCTCAAACATCCGTACGTTGTCCTCTTGTAAATGAGGACAAGGACATCTAACTAAGGGTCTTTTATACCTTAGTTAAGTGGGTTAGTCAGATAGGTTCTTATAATTATGAATCTCTGTGAAGGTGGGTCAAGACTTCTACCCAATCGGTGCCATCTCACTCCCTACCTTTCCCTCGCCCTTTGAAGAATATTACTGTGAGCCATTTCTTCTACAGCACCGTTTAAAATGATGATTAGAAACAAGATGAATATTAATAACTGAACTTACAAGAAATACGACGTAAGTTTTTATTATGGTTTTACACACCGAGACAAGTGAGTGTTTGATCAGTAACATAGTTAGCTTGACATCGTTAGCGTGACATCATTAGTTTGACATCATTAGCATGACATCGATAGCGTGACATATTTAGCATGACATCGATAACTTGACATCATTAGCTTGACATCATTATCTTGACATCATTAGTTTGACATCTTTAGCTTGACATCATTAGCTCGATATCATTAGATTGACATCTTAGCGTGACTTCATTAGTTTGACATCATTAAATTAACATAATAGGTTGACATCATTAGATTGACATCTTTAGCTTGACATCTTTAGCTTGATATCTTTAGCTTGACATCTTTAGCTTGACTTCATTAGCTCGATATCATTAGCTTGACATCTTAAGCTTGACATCGATAGCTTGACATCATTAGGTTGACATCGATAGCTTGACATCATTAGCTTGACATCATTAGCTTGACATCGATAGCTTGACATCGAAAGCTTGACATCATTAGGTTGACATCGTTAGCTTGACATTACTGGTAAAAATGTTGACTTAAGTTCAGAGGTGCAGGTTTAGTGTGAGACCTTTGTACGTGTCTCTGTGTTCGAGTTCATCACACACACACACACACACACACTTCATTACTCTAACTCTTTCTTTCTGCTGTCACATTAACCTAACCTAACCATCACTAATGTATGTTTTAAGCTAAAGGTGTAGAGTTCAGGTATACAATACGGTACTTTCCTTACGATGAAAGTGTACCATGAGAGAGTACATATAAAGTTACATTAATTTCATAGTAGAAGAATGTTAAAGATGGTTTAGGCCAAGGTAAGTCTCCTGTAGTATGTCTCATTACACACATGACCGTGAAACACCTACACTTACACCATACACCTGACCGTGACACACTTACCCATACACCTGACCGTGACACACTTACACCACACCTGACACTTCACCTTGATATAGTGTACTTAAAACACACTTGTCATTGGTACATCTACACTCTTACTTTTAACAGCAACGAGAATTAGATCAAATTAATCTTATTTATAATTTTTCTCTCCACTTCAGGATGTTAGCTGTAATGTCCGCTGAAGCCTGTGTGTAAAGTTCCTCTTGTTCAGTGAGTATCGGAAGAAGCCTGTACACTGTAATGATTCCCAGAGGCTTCAGTATACAGTATAGGGGGAATCACGTGAAGATTAGACACCCCTAGTTTATTTCACCTGATAATTAATTAAACACCCTAACGCTAACCTGACTTAACTTTTATCTAATCTAATCTAACCCTGACCTACTCTAACCTTAACCTAACCTAATCTAACCTAACCCAACCCAACCCAACCCTATCTAATCTAACCTAACTTCCAAAAGTTATAATTATTATCAATGTGTTATGATAATATATACTTAAGGAGTATTATAATAGCTGAAAGATCACATGTTTATTATAATTAGCTTTGTCGAGTTGAAATTTATCTTAATCTACACATATTGTTAATTTACACTCGCTGGATGACTTAGCTAGACTTGTTCACTCTTTTGTTTACAGAATCGTGTGTGTGTGTTTATTCAATGGAGTTTCCGACTTTACCGACATAGTACTTTTTTTTTTACCTTGTGGTGATCATAATATGCTTGTATGTAAATATATATATATATATACATATATATATATATATATATATATATATATATATATATATATATATATATATATATATGTATATATATATATATATATATATTGTAACCACCAATCAGACGGTTAGAGGGTGAATAATACTTCTCACGTCGTACACGAACATTATAATTCGGTCAAACCTGTTGAATACAATTCATTTAGTATTTCAAATAAGTCATACATAGGCACTCTTACATAAATGTTAAATCCAATATATATTTACCTAACAATCATGACTATGTAATTAGTCTAATCTTAACACAAAAACAATGACACAGTCTACCTGTGTACACACTAAGTACTAGTTAAACTTACGTGTTGAAAACCTAGAGAGAAGCCAGGGTAGGTGTTGACTCTAAGACATGGGTAGCTATACTGAAATGCCCACCCTACAGCCTGGCCCCTTGGCTGGTCAGCTATGGCTGAGTCAGGTGATTATAATTATACATAAACAAACTCCCTTCACACCCTCCAACCTCCTTCTGGGCCTCTCATCTTCAACCATCTCAACACGCTACATTGTATACGGACACGCACGCCCAATAAACATGACATGAGTTACAGCCTAACATAACATTTGTTTATATGTCATCATAATTATCTACCGCTTGCGGTAACATATATATATATATATATATATATATATATATATATATATATATAGAGAGAGAGAGAGAGAGAGAGAGAGAGAGAGAGAGAGAGAGAGAGAGAGAGAGAGAGAGAGATGCCAAAGCAGCCACAGAATCATGAATTACCGAGTACTATAGTGGGCGAGGGACGGCAAGCATCAGTGTCATGTCCCTTGGTACTTGTAAATCAGGTTGTGTCTACACTGTCTGAACTGTTGATAATGAAGAAACCAGCCAGTATTCTCAGGGGAAGGTACTGTAGATATATTTGAGAATGTAAAATGATAATCGAGTGAGTGATGGTAGTGGAGATAAGTTAGTCAAGTCCTGGAGTGACAGCATTGCGGTGTTGGAGAATGTGTTGTACGCGGAGGCTGCTAAAACGTGTGCTATCTTTGTCTTAAGGTTGAGGAAGTAAGTCCAGTTGGTTCGGGTCAAATACCACAGAGGTCGAGGGCATCGGTGGCCACTATGCAGAGGTGTTTTCTTCTTCTGGGGTAAGTGAACTTATGTACAGTAAGAGACGGTGTAGCCAGAGCCTTGTGTTGCTTCAGTATCCCGCGAGATAGACTCCTTGGATTACACAGTTCAATTCTGGTCACCGTTTAACAGAATGGATATAGAATCCTTGGAAAGAATTCAGAGGAGAATGACAAGACTAATCCCGGGCATTAGGAACCTTAAGTACAGAGACAGGTTAAAGCATCTTAATTTGCACTCCCTCGAGAGACGTAGAGTGAGGGGCGACATGATCGAGGTGTATAAATGGAAGTCAGGGCTGAACAAGGGGAGCATTACAAAGATACTCAAACTATCCAACCAGGAGCGAACTCGTAACAATGGTTTTAAATTAGACAAACATAGGTTGGATGCTTATATGAGCAATAGAGGTTGGGTGTAAATGGGACTGCCCAATATGGCCAATAGGCCCGCTGCAGTTTCCTCCATTCTTATGTTCTTATGTTAATAATAAAAGACTCGATTGCCCTCCTGTCCTGCTGCCCCGCCCCTCCTGTCATGTGTGCCCCCCCCCCCCTGTCCTGTGTGCCCGCCCTCCCTGTCCTGTGTGCCCCGCCCCCCCTGTCCTGTGTGCTCCGCCCCTCCTGTCGTATGCCCCGCCCTTCTTGTCCTGTGTGCTCCGCCCCCCATTTTGTCCTGTGTTCCCCGCCTCTCCTGTCCTGTGTTCCCCGCCCCTCCTGTCCTGTGTTCCCCGCCCCTCCTGTTGTTTGCCCCGCCCCTCTTGTTGTGTGCCCCGCCCCTCCTGTCCTGTGTGCTCCGCCTTTCCTTGCCCAAGCAGGAGGAGGAGCTACATATTCATAAGCTCAAAGCACTGAGTATACTGGTATATATACCAGCGGTGACCGTGAATGGTGACCACGTCATCTTCATCGACACTTCCGATCATCTCTCAGACACAGCACTTCAGGCTACTACACTTCACTGCAACAGACCTCAGAACTCGCCATCATGAAGGTAGGTGTTGTGTTGTATTTTGTTCACTCGAATATCCTCGGAGGAATGACAAATCGTACAACATATATTAAAGTGAACCACTATGGGTGAGGCGTAAGAGTGTGTTCCTTCCTGCAGGTGTTGGTGATCTTGACCGTGACGACAGCCGTGTTGGCCTCTCCCACACCCCAGCAACCCGAAACGTATTTATTTCAATAATTAATATGATAATGAATATAATAGCTTCCTCGGATTTATTTTTTTTAAATCTTGGCTACAAATTGTCACTCTGTTGGATCCATAATTAATGTTTATTAATGACGTGAAGGCCGACATATGGAACATCATTCACTCAGGAAGTCCCTTTACTTTAAGAGTTTAGCTGACACTAGTTAACATGTTTATCTGTAATGTTTCCGCAGACAGCAACACGCCCTGCCTTACTACTACTACTACTATGAGGTGCTCGACTTGCCCACCCGCAACTTCCAACGGAAATTTGAAATGAAGTTGGTCACCGGCGACGTGTTAGGCTTGTATTGGTATTTGGCCCCTGACAACCACATCCACGCTACGAGGTACAGCGTGCGGGGCGACAGTGGCTTTATGACCAGGAGAAGGAAGATCCCGGTGGAGTTGATGCCACTTGAATAACACCTTCCACATGCCCTCTTTGATCGCAGTAGTCACCCAGCAAGAGACGTCAGCTTCTAAATGAGATTAAAATATAGTTTTTCCCCACCATAGTGCGGTGTATATCACAGTATATACTGTACTCCATAGACTGAAAACTGTTCTTGTTAGTGTATAACTCTTGGCTTTGTTTGTTATACGTGTTTGTTATTTGTTTCCGCTTCTATCATTTTATTTTGATACAGTTATTGTTTATTAGTAATTATATATGTAATACTGTCTCCTTACAAGAGTACGGTAATAAATATTGAAGAATGTATGTTTATATTCCCATAGCTAAAAATTCTCAAATTATCTATGTCGTCAGTGTACAGTTTATTTTGGTGCTTCTTATACAACTCATCATTGACCTTTATTGTGAGAATCTTGGCCACTGTGTTCTGGCTCTTACGCAACCCAACTTGTGTTTTACTCAAGACCTCTCTCGGTCACATCTTGATTCTAGTCCACAGTTTCCGGAATCTTCTATCTGTGTCTCAACAAGCGTAAACATTTATAAGTCCCATGTTTAAATTGTTCCTCCTTTTATGGTGAGGGAGGTCTCTCTGCCCGTCTTTTGATGCCTTTGGTGGTGTATACATTTTACGACATAACTAATGAAGGAACCTGACTATACATGTGGCTGCATCTCCCTGCTCCTCACTCAACACGTAGCCAATAATTGTGGTCACTTTTAGTTTTGAGTAAATTAAGTGCTGCCTTGACCTCCTCTGTTATTATATTGGTGTTTTGTTCTTCACTTGTTAACTCTTCCAATACGGCGGAATGTGGTTTATTGTGCTCGTTATAGTGTTTAGGTATCGCTTCCATCTTTGTCTTATATTGCCTCCGTCTGCGTCTTACTGAATCGTGTTAATCACTTGCCTCTTTTACACTGATGACCTGCAGGTGTGTGTTTGTGTGTAAAGTTGATCTGTTATCGCGTCATGTGTCATCGCTTGTTGGGATGTACTCTTCTCAGCCTCAGTCGAGCCGCCATAAACCGACTACTAATCACCTGAGAGCAGATCAACACACGGTAACCTTCCACCTCAAGATGTCTGTTTGCAACGTCCAGCCTGTGATCTATGATCTACGATTTATTTTAGTTTCAACACCTTCTGTCCAGTGTATCCCAGCTATTCCCGGACATTAGCCAAGTACCATTCCAAAAGCTCTACAGGACCTTCCTCCCACAGCGGCCTCACAGCCTGAGTGACAATGCATAAAATTTCCTTCTTGATTATGATAGATAGGTTCTCTTGTTATTAAGTCGTGATTAGTGGGGGCTGTCTCTAGCTGCTGGTTCTTGGTACCCAAGTCGTCGCCACCCGCTTGATACACCGGCAACTCAGGGCTGGCGATGTCTTCGGGGTCTCGCGCTGGTTTTTTTGGTAAACGTGCTGCACAAGGTTATCACCCTTCTCCCCCTCCGGCTGGCACAGTGGCTGCATTGGCCTCTGTATCTAGGCCTATAGCAGTAGGCCCTTCTTGACCCTGTTAACCTGACGGAGGAGAGTCAACTCTGACATCTCCTACCTGTATGGATCTAGTTTACATAGTATACCGCAAGAAGGCTTTACGTGCGTCTTGACTGGGAAAAGTTTAAGTACGAAAATAATGGATTTCACGCTATTGGTTTTCTTTTCACCCCTGAAACTAGCTGGCGGCGGAAACTGAAAGTGAAAAGTTTGTAAGTAGCAGAACCAAGACCATCGCTGCCACACCTAGATGTTTATACCAGCCCTTAGGTCAGAGGATCTCGTGAAAAAGCTCATCACCACACCACACCAAGCAACACCACACTACACTCGTCCCTGCTGTTCGTTATTCACAAGGTCGGTTTGTCACGAGATGGAGAGCACACAAAACCTGTTGACAGGTCGTAGTGTTACACATAATACCTTAATGTATTCTTGAAATATCACTAAAACCTGTTCTTATTTTTTTTAGTTTTGTCAGATGACCTCTCAAGAATCTTGTCAGTGATAGTTCTTGACGTTTGGCCAGATGTCTACAGGTGTAAAGTAACAACGTTCAGCACCTTTACACTTAGTTAATGTCAGGGCTGTGGAGTCGAAGACAAAACCTTCGACTCCGACTCCGACTCCGACTCCTCAAATTTTTATGCTTCCGACTCCGACTCCTTGGCCTATTTGTAACAACTATTTCTACCATCCTAATTGTAATTTGTATGTTGTAACCTGCATAGGTAAAAAGTAAAACACCGTGGCTATACTGCTACAGCTTTATTAATGATCTGGACGATATTTAAGAACTACAAAAAGATGATAGGCTTGACTTTCAAAGTTTCAATCAAAAGAAAAATAAATTTATTAAGAATTCAAGATATTAACTAGAAAACTCCATTTACATGTATATCTAAAAGTTCGATCTCAGCATATGAATTTTGTTTAAGCTCATAATCTGATGTGGATCTAAATGATGATCCTACAATTCCTTTTAAAGTAAAGTTATATATTTATGTACATTAAAGAAATGAATACCTTATTAAGGAAAATGGATAAACCTTACATGATTCAGTTATTAAATTAAATTTGCCTTAATCTCACCAAAAACAGGTTGTAGCTAATTGTTTTGTAGCTGAGAGCCTCTGTGCAGTTTTCAACGAAACAAAATTTGATATAATTCAAAATTTCAAATGGTAAAGAAGAGACTATCGTCCAAAATTATACTGCTATACTGTGCCTGCTACAATAAATTCATAATAATGCTTATAAAATGGAAATAAATTATTTTAATAATTTAAGAAAATTAGTGGGATCAGTGGAATCACTGCAATGAATATGCCTGAGTTCATATATTTGTTCTTAGGAACAGAATAGCTTCAGTCGGAGTCGGAGTCGGAGTCTGGACAATTTTACCGACTCCGACTCCGACTCCACAAGCCGAAATTTCCTCCGACTCCTCGACTCCAACTCCGACTCCGACTCCACAGCCCTGATAGGTACTCCTGAATGTGCTGCTTAAGGATCTGTTAACCAAAATTTGATATCTTGATTATAACTTGTTCAAATGGCTTTTAGAAAATGTTCAAATGATTTTTAGAATATTTTAATTACTTTTGCAATGCTAATTACTCGCCACTTATGGGTTTTCGAGGTCATTTCTTGGTGCTTGTGTATTATTCTGGATGTACTTAAATAGTTAGGCACATTAAATTTTAGTTCAGAGAGAAAACGTATTTTTGGCCAAAAATCCTTTAAGGCTTTAGACTTACATTTTTCGTCATTTCGGCCCAAAAATGGATTTTGTTCAAAATTTCAGTATAGGTACTCCTGAATGTGCTGCTCAAGGATCTGTTACCCAAAATTTGATATCTTGATTATAACTTGTTCAAATGGCTTTTAGAAAATGTTCAAATGATTTTTAGAATATTTTAATTACTTTTGCAATGCTAATTACTCGCCACTTATGGGTTTTCGAGGTCATTTCTTGGTGCTTGTGTATTATTCTGGATGTACATTAAATTTTAGTTCAGAGAGAAAACGTATTTTTGGCCAAAAATCCTTTAAGGCTTTAGACTTACAATTTTTGTCATTTTCGGCCAAAAAATGGATTTTGTTCAAAATTTCAGTATAGGTACTCCTGAATGTGCTGCTTGAGGATCTGTTAACCAAAATTTGATATCTTGATTATAACTTGTTCAAATGGCTTTTAGAAAATGTTCAAATGATTTTTAGAATATTTTAATTACTTTTGCAATGCTAATTACTCGCCACTTATGGGTTTTCGAGGTCATTCCTTGGTGCTTGTGTATTATTCTGGATGTACTTAAATAGTTAGGCACATTAAATTTTAGTTCAGAGAGAAAACGTATTTTTGGCCAAAAATCCTTTAAGGCTTTAGACTTACAATTTTTGTCATTTTCGGCCAAAAAATGGATTTTGTTCAAAATTTCAGTATAGGTACTCCTGAATGTGCTGCTTAAGGATCTGTTAACCAAAATTTGATATCTTGATTATAACTTGTTCAAATGGCTTTTAGAAAATGTTCAAATGATTTTTAGAATATTTTAATTACTTTTGCAATGCTAATTACTCGCCACTTATGGGTTTTCGAGGTCATTTCTTGGTGCTTGTGTATTATTCTGGATGTACTTAAATAGTTAGGCACATTAAATTTTAGTTCAGAGAGAAAACGTATTTTTGGCCAAAAATCCTTTAAGGCTTTAGAATTACAATTTTCGTCATTTCGGCCAAAAAATGGATTTTGTTCAAAATTTCAGTATAGGTACTCCTGAATGTGCTGCTTAAGGATCTGTTAGCCAAAATTTGATATCTAGATTATAACTTGTTCAAATGGCTTTTAGAAAATGTTCAAATGAATTTTAGAATATTTTAATTACTTTTGCAATGCTAATTACTCGCCACTTATGGGTTTTCGAGGTCATTTCTTGGTGCTTGTGTATTATTCTGGATGTACTTAAATAGTTAGGCACATTAAATTTTAGTTCAGAGAGAAAACGTATTTTTGGCCAAAAATTATTTAAGGCTTTAGACTTACAATTTTCGTCATTTCGGCCAAAAAATGGATTTTGTTCAAAATTTCAGTATAGGTACTCCTGAATGTGCTGCTTAAGGATCTGTTAACTAAAATTTGATATCTTGATTATAACTTGTTCAAATGGCTTTTAGAAAATGTTCAAATGAATTTTAGAATATTTTAATTACTTTTGCAATGCTAATTACTCGCCACTTATGGGTTTTCGAGGTCATTTCTTGGTGCTTGTGTATTATTCTGGATGTACATTAAATTTTAGTTCAGAGAGAAAACTTATTTTTGGCCAAAAATCCTTTAAGGCTTTACACTTACAATTTTCGTCATTTCGGCCAAAAAATGGATTTTGTTCAAAATTTCAGTATAGGTACTCCTGAATGTGCTGCTTAAGGATCTGTTAACCAAAATTTGATATCTTGATTATAACTTGTTCAAATGTCTTTTAGAAAATGTTCAAATGATTTTTAGAATATTTTAATTACTTTTGCAATGCTAATTACTCGCCACTTATGGGTTTTCGAGGTCATTTCTTGGTGCTTGTGTTTTATTCTGGATGTACTTAAATAGTTAGGCACATTAAATTTTAGTTCAGAGAGAAAACGTATATTTGGCCAAAAATCCTTTAAGGCTTTAGACTTACAATTTTCGTCATTTCGGCCAAAAAATGGATTTTGTTCAAAATTTCAGTATAGGTACTCCTGAATGTGCTGCTTAAGGATCTGTTAACCAAAATTTGATATCTTGATTATAACTTGTTCAAATGGCTTTTAGAAAATGTTCAAATGATTTTTAGAATATTTTAATTACTTTTGCAATGCTAATTACTCGCCACTTATGGGTTTTCGAGGTCATTTCTTGGTGCTTGTGTATTATTCTGGATGTACTTAAATAGTTAGGCACATTAAATTTTAGTTCAGAGAGAAAACGTATTTTTGGCCAAAAATCCTTTAAGGCTTTAGACTTACAATTTTCGTCATTTCGGCCAAAAAATGGATTTTGTTCAAAATTTCAGTATAGGTACTCCTGAATGTGCTGCTTAAGGATCTGTTAACCAAAATTTGATATCTTGATTATAACTTGTTCAAATGGCTTTTAGAAAATGTTCAAATGATTTTTAGAATATTTTAATTACTTTTGCAATGCTAATTACTCGCCACTTATGGGTTTTCGAGGTCATTTCTTGGTGCTTGTGTATTATTCTGGATGTACTTAAATAGTTAGGCACATTAAATTTTAGTTCAGAGAGAAAACGTATTTTTGGCCAAAAATCCTTTAAGGCTTTAGACTTACAATTTTTGTCATTTCGGCCAAAAAATGGATTTTGTTCAAAATTTCAGTATAGGTACTCCTGAATGTGCTGCTTAAGGATCTGTTAACCAAAATTTGATATCTTGATTATAACTTGTTCAAATGGCTTTTAGAAAATGTTCAAATGATTTTTAGAATATTTTAATTACTTTTGCAATGCTAATTACTCGCCACTTATGGGTTTTCGAGGTCATTTCTTGGTGCTTGTGTATTATTCTGGATGTACTTAAATAGTTAGGCACATTAAATTTTAGTTCAGAGAGAAAACGTATTTTTGGCCAAAAATCCTTTAAGGCTTTAGACTTACAATTTTCGTCATTTCGGCCAAAAAATGGATTTTGTTCAAAATTTCAGTATAGGTACTCCTGAATGTGCTGCTTAAGGATCTGTTAACCAAAATTTGATATCTTGATTATAACTTGTTCAAATGGCTTTTAGAAAATGTTCAAATGATTTTTAGAATATTTTAATTACTTTTGCAATGCTAATTACTCGCCACTTATGGGTTTTCGAGGTCATTTCTTGGTGCTTGTGTATTATTCTGGATGTACTTAAATAGTTAGGCACATTAAATTTTAGTTCAGAGAGAAAACGTATTTTTGGCCAAAAATTATTCTGGATGTACTTAAATAGTTAGGCACATTAAATTTTAGTTCAGAGAGAAAACGTATTTTTGCAATGCTAATTACTCGCCACTTATGGGTTTTCGAGGTCATTTCTTGGTGCTTGTGTATTATTCTCGATGTACATTAAATTTTAGTTCAGAGAGAAACTTTTTTGGCCAAAATCCTTTAAGGCTTAGACTTACAATTTTCGTCATTTCGGCCAAAAAATGGATTTTGTTCAAAATTTCAGTATAGGTACTCCTGAATGTGCTGCTTAAGGATCTGTTAACCAAAATTTGATATCTTGATTATAACTTGTTCAAATGGCTTTTAGAAAATGTTCAAATGATTTTTAGAATATTTTAATTACTTTTGCAATGCTAATTACTCGCCACTTATGGGTTTTCGAGGTCATTTCTTGGTGCTTGTGTATTATTCTGGATGTACTTAAATAGTTAGGCACATTAAATTTTAGTTCAGAGAGAAAACGTATTTTTGGCCAAAAATCCTTTAAGGCTTTAGACTTACAATTTTCGTCATTTCGGCCAAAAAATGGATTTTGTTCAAAATTTCAGTATAGGTACTCCTGAATGTGCTGCTTAAGGATCTGTTAACCAAAATTTGATATCTTGATTATAACTTGTTCAAATGGCTTTTAGAAAATGTTCAAATGATTTTTAGAATATTTTAATTACTTTTGCAATGCTAATTACTCGCCACTTATGGGTTTTCGAGGTCATTTCTTGGTGCTTGTGTATTATTCTGGATGTACTTAAATAGTTAGGCACATTAAATTTTAGTTCAGAGAGAAAACGTATTTTTGGCCAAAAATCCTTTAAGGCTTTAGACTTACAATTTTCGTCATTTCGGCCAAAAAATGGATTTTGTTCAAAATTTCAGTATAGGTACTCCTGAATGTGCTGCTTAAGGATCTGTTAACCAAAATTTGATATCTTGATTATAACTTGTTCAAATGGCTTTTAGAAAATGTTCAAATGATTTTTAGAATATTTTAATTACTTTTGCAATGCTAATTACTCGCCACTTATGGGTTTTCGAGGTCATTTCTTGGTGCTTGTGTATTATTCTGGATGTACTTAAATAGTTAGGCACATTAAATTTTAGTTCAGAGAGAAAACGTATTTTTGGCCAAAAATCCTTTAAGGCTTTAGACTTACAATTTTCGTCATTTCGGCCAAAAAATGGATTTTGTTCAAAATTTCAGTATAGGTACTCCTGAATGTGCTGCTTAAGGATCTGTTAACCAAAATTTGATATCTTGATTATAACTTGTTCAAATGGCTTTTAGAAAATGTTCAAATGATTTTTAGAATATTTTAATTACTTTTGCAATGCTAATTACTCGCCACTTATGGGTTTTCGAGGTCATTTCTTGGTGCTTGTGTATTATTCTGGATGTACTTAAATAGTTAGGCACATTAAATTTTAGTTCAGAGAGAAAACGTATTTTTGGCCAAAAATCCTTTAAGGCTTTAGACTTACAATTTTCGTCATTTCGGCCAAAAAATGGATTTTGTTCAAAATTTCAGTATAGGTACTCCTGAATGTGCTGCTTAAGGATCTGTTAACCAAAATTTGATATCTTGATTATAACTTGTTCAAATGGCTTTTAGAAAATGTTCAAATGATTTTTAGAATATTTTAATTACTTTTGCAATGCTAATTACTCGCCACTTATGGGTTTTCGAGGTCATTTCTTGGTGCTTGTGTATTATTCTGGATGTACTTAAATAGTTAGGCACATTAAATTTTAGTTCAGAGAGAAAACGTATTTTTGGCCAAAAATCCTTTAAGGCTTTAGACTTACAATTTTCGTCATTTCGGCCAAAAAATGGATTTTGTTCAAAATTTCAGTATAGGTACTCCTGAATGTGCTGCTTAAGGATCTGTTAACCAAAATTTGATATCTTGATTATAACTTGTTCAAATGGCTTTTAGAAAATGTTCAAATGATTTTTAGAATATTTTAATTACTTTTGCAATGCTAATTACTCGCCACTTATGGGTTTTCGAGGTCATTTCTTGGTGCTTGTGTATTATTCTGGATGTACTTAAATAGTTAGGCACATTAAATTTTAGTTCAGAGAGAAAACGTATTTTTGGCCAAAAATCCTTTAAGGCTTTAGACTTACAATTTTCGTCATTTCGGCCAAAAAATGGATTTTGTTCAAAATTTCAGTATAGGTACTCCTGAATGTGCTGCTTAAGGATCTGTTAACCAAAATTTGATATCTTGATTATAACTTGTTCAAATGGCTTTTAGAAAATGTTCAAATGATTTTTAGAATATTTTAATTACTTTTGCAATGCTAATTACTCGCCACTTATGGGTTTTCGAGGTCATTTCTTGGTGCTTGTGTATTATTCTGGATGTACTTAAATAGTTAGGCACATTAAATTTTAGTTCAGAGAGAAAACGTATTTTTGGCCAAAAATCCTTTAAGGCTTTAGACTTACAATTTTCGTCATTTCGGCCAAAAAATGGATTTTGTTCAAAATTTCAGTATAGGTACTCCTGAATGTGCTGCTTAAGGATCTGTTAACCAAAATTTGATATCTTGATTATAACTTGTTCAAATGGCTTTTAGAAAATGTTCAAATGATTTTTAGAATATTTTAATTACTTTTGCAATGCTAATTACTCGCCACTTATGGGTTTTCGAGGTCATTTCTTGGTGCTTGTGTATTATTCTGGATGTACTTAAATAGTTAGGCACATTAAATTTTAGTTCAGAGAGAAAACGTATTTTTGGCCAAAAATCCTTTAAGGCTTTAGACTTACAATTTTCGTCATTTCGGCCAAAAAATGGATTTTGTTCAAAATTTCAGTATAGGTACTCCTGAATGTGCTGCTTAAGGATCTGTTAACCAAATTTGATATCTTGATTATAACTTGTTCAAATGGCTTTTAGAAAATGTTCAAATGATTTTTAGAATATTTTAATTACTTTTGCAATGCTAATTACTCGCCACTTATGGGTTTTCGAGGTCATTTCTTGGTGCTTGTGTATTATTCTGGATGTACTTAAATAGTTAGGCACATTAAATTTTAGTTCAGAGAGAAAACGTATTTTTGGCCAAAAATCCTTTAAGGCTTTAGACTTACAATTTTCGTCATTTCGGCCAAAAAATGGATTTTGTTCAAAATTTCAGTATAGGTACTCCTGAATGTGCTGCTTAAGGATCTGTTAACCAAAATTTGATATCTTGATTATAACTTGTTCAAATGGCTTTTAGAAAATGTTCAAATGATTTTTAGAATATTTTAATTACTTTTGCAATGCTAATTACTCGCCACTTATGGGTTTTCGAGGTCATTTCTTGGTGCTTGTGTATTATTCTGGATGTACTTAAATAGTTAGGCACATTAAATTTTAGTTCAGAGAGAAAACGTATTTTTGGCCAAAAATCCTTTAAGGCTTTAGACTTACAATTTTCGTCATTTCGGCCAAAAAATGGATTTTGTTCAAAATTTCAGTATAGGTACTCCTGAATGTGCTGCTTAAGGATCTGTTAACCAAAATTTGATATCTTGATTATAACTTGTTCAAATGGCTTTTAGAAAATGTTCAAATGATTTTTAGAATATTTTAATTACTTTTGCAATGCTAATTACTCGCCACTTATGGGTTTTCGAGGTCATTTCTTGGTGCTTGTGTATTATTCTGGATGTACTTAAATAGTTAGGCACATTAAATTTTAGTTCAGAGAGAAAACGTATTTTTGGCCAAAAATCCTTTAAGGCTTTAGACTTACAATTTTCGTCATTTCGGCCAAAAAATGGATTTTGTTCAAAATTTCAGTATAGGTACTCCTGAATGTGCTGCTTAAGGATCTGTTAACCAAAATTTGATATCTTGATTATAACTTGTTCAAATGGCTTTTAGAAAATGTTCAAATGATTTTTAGAATATTTTAATTACTTTTGCAATGCTAATTACTCGCCACTTATGGGTTTTCGAGGTCATTTCTTGGTGCTTGTGTATTATTCTGGATGTACTTAAATAGTTAGGCACATTAAATTTTAGTTCAGAGAGAAAACGTATTTTTGGCCAAAAATCCTTTAAGGCTTTAGACTTACAATTTTCGTCATTTCGGCCAAAAAATGGATTTTGTTCAAAATTTCAGTATAGGTACTCCTGAATGTGCTGCTTAAGGATCTGTTAACCAAAATTTGATATCTTGATTATAACTTGTTCAAATGGCTTTTAGAAAATGTTCAAATGATTTTTAGAATATTTTAATTACTTTTGCAATGCTAATTACTCGCCACTTATGGGTTTTCGAGGTCATTTCTTGGTGCTTGTGTATTATTCTGGATGTACTTAAATAGTTAGGCACATTAAATTTTAGTTCAGAGAGAAAACGTATTTTTGGCCAAAAATCCTTTAAGGCTTTAGACTTACAATTTTCGTCATTTCGGCCAAAAAATGGATTTTGTTCAAAATTTCAGTATAGGTACTCCTGAATGTGCTGCTTAAGGATCTGTTAACCAAAATTTGATATCTTGATTATAACTTGTTCAAATGGCTTTTAGAAAATGTTCAAATGATTTTTAGAATATTTTAATTACTTTTGCAATGCTAATTACTCGCCACTTATGGGTTTTCGAGGTCATTTCTTGGTGCTTGTGTATTATTCTGGATGTACTTAAATAGTTAGGCACATTAAATTTTAGTTCAGAGAGAAAACGTATTTTTGGCCAAAAATCCTTTAAGGCTTTAGACTTACAATTTTCGTCATTTCGGCCAAAAAATGGATTTTGTTCAAAATTTCAGTATAGGTACTCCTGAATGTGCTGCTTAAGGATCTGTTAACCAAAATTTGATATCTTGATTATAACTTGTTCAAATGGCTTTTAGAAAATGTTCAAATGATTTTTAGAATATTTTAATTACTTTTGCAATGCTAATTACTCGCCACTTATGGGTTTTCGAGGTCATTTCTTGGTGCTTGTGTATTATTCTGGATGTACTTAAATAGTTAGGCACATTAAATTTTAGTTCAGAGAGAAAACGTATTTTGGCCAAAAATCCTTTAAGGCTTTAGACTTACAATTTTCGTCATTTCGGCCAAAAAATGGATTTTGTTCAAAATTTCAGTATAGGTACTCCTGAATGTGCTGCTTAAGGATCTGTTAACCAAAATTTGATATCTTGATTATAACTTGTTCAAATGGCTTTTAGAAAATGTTCAAATGATTTTTAGAATATTTTAATTACTTTTGCAATGCTAATTACTCGCCACTTATGGGTTTTCGAGGTCATTTCTTGGTGCTTGTGTATTATTCTGGATGTACTTAAATAGTTAGGCACATTAAATTTTAGTTCAGAGAGAAAACGTATTTTGGCCAAAAATCCTTTAAGGCTTTAGACTTACAATTTTCGTCATTTCGGCCAAAAAATGGATTTTGTTCAAAATTTCAGTATAGGTACTCCTGAATGTGCTGCTTAAGGATCTGTTAACCAAAATTTGATATCTTGATTATAACTTGTTCAAATGGCTTTTAGAAAATGTTCAAATGATTTTTAGAATATTTTAATTACTTTTGCAATGCTAATTACTCGCCACTTATGGGTTTTCGAGGTCATTTCTTGGTGCTTGTGTATTATTCTGGATGTACTTAAATAGTTAGGCACATTAAATTTTAGTTCAGAGAGAAAACGTATTTTTGGCCAAAAATCCTTTAAGGCTTTAGACTTACAATTTTCGTCATTTCGGCCAAAAAATGGATTTTGTTCAAAATTTCAGTATAGGTACTCCTGAATGTGCTGCTTAAGGATCTGTTAACCAAAATTTGATATCTTGATTATAACTTGTTCAAATGGCTTTTAGAAAATGTTCAAATGATTTTTAGAATATTTTAATTACTTTTGCAATGCTAATTACTCGCCACTTATGGGTTTTCGAGGTCATTTCTTGGTGCTTGTGTATTATTCTGGATGTACTTAAATAGTTAGGCACATTAAATTTTAGTTCAGAGAGAAAACGTATTTTTGGCCAAAAATCCTTTAAGGCTTTAGACTTACAATTTTCGTCATTTCGGCCAAAAAATGGATTTTGTTCAAAATTTCAGTATAGGTACTCCTGAATGTGCTGCTTAAGGATCTGTTAACCAAAATTTGATATCTTGATTATAACTTGTTCAAATGGCTTTTAGAAAATGTTCAAATGATTTTTAGAATATTTTAATTACTTTTGCAATGCTAATTACTCGCCACTTATGGGTTTTCGAGGTCATTTCTTGGTGCTTGTGTATTATTCTGGATGTACTTAAATAGTTAGGCACATTAAATTTTAGTTCAGAGAGAAAACGTATTTTTGGCCAAAAATCCTTTAAGGCTTTAGACTTACAATTTTCGTCATTTCGGCCAAAAAATGGATTTTGTTCAAAATTTCAGTATAGGTACTCCTGAATGTGCTGCTTAAGGATCTGTTAACCAAAATTTGATATCTTGATTATAACTTGTTCAAATGGCTTTTAGAAAATGTTCAAATGATTTTTAGAATATTTTAATTACTTTTGCAATGCTAATTACTCGCCACTTATGGGTTTTCG
>CAUDMG010000258.1:0-2500 GCA_958450375.1 Homarus gammarus
CACGACAACCAAAACCAAAACACACAAGCACCAACCAACAAACACACACACACACACACACACAAGCCAACCAAACAGAGTATTCAAGGCATTGTTTTGTATTGCCAAACATCACCCCGGCGGCCAAGCGACCAGGTAAAATAATTAAGAGGTGTTGTGATGACAGGTGCACCCCCCTTGTCCACTCCCCTCTCCCTGTGGCTATACAACATGCATGTCCACTTGTTGAGGTGCTATGGGGGGGGGGGGGAAGGGGGGAGGGGAGGGGGAGAAGAGGGACGGATCGTACTGCCTATGTCAACTCACTATCACGTACAGGATTAGGATGATGATTTTTGGTTGGTTAGGTTAAGTTAGGTTAGGTTAGGTTAGGTTAGGTTAGGTTAGGTTAGGTTAGGTTAGGTTAGGTTAGGTTAGGTTAGATAGGAGACGTGGATGATATATTTTTTCAGTATCGTCTGTTGTGATTTATTCCTGGGACTCACACAGTTAATCGTGGCACTGTTATCATTGTGTGGCACTGTTACCATTGTGTGGCACTGTTACCATTACCATTCTGTGGCACTGTTACCATTGTGTGGCACTGTTTCCATTCTGTGGCACTGTTACCATTCTGTGGCACTGTTACCATTCTGTGGCACTGTTTCCATTCTGTGGCACTGTTACCATTACCATTCTGTGGCACTGTTACCATTCTGTGGCACTGTTTCCATTCTGTGGCACTGTTACCATTACCATTCTGTGGCACTGTTACCATTCTGTGGCACTGTTTCCATTCTGTGGCACTGTTACCATTCTGTGGCACTGTTATCATTCTGTGGCACTGTTACCATTCTGTGGCACTGTACCATTCTGTGGCACTGTTACCATTCTGTGGCACTGTTACCATTCTGTGGCACTGTTATTTTTGTGTCCGTTGTCGTGAACCTCTGTCGGGCTGCGAAATAATTGCTGTCGACATCTCAGTCCTTCGGGTAATGTTAAAATGATATATGTTAAGGCCTGGTGTGTGTGTGTGTGTGTGTGTGTGTGTGTGTGTGTGTGTGTGTGTGTGTGTGTGTGTGTGTGTGTGTGTGTCCTCATGTTAAAACACTTCCACGACTGTAACTCTCATGTTGGATAAAACAATGTACATAGATAACACAGGTATACACACACACACACAGACAACATAGGTATACACACACACACACAGACAACACAGGTATACAAACAATAGATTAAATCACTTATGCATTACTGAAATTCTCACATTTGGATCATAATAAGAAAATAAATTGGCTCGAGTACAGAGACCCTCCTTGGGGAAATCATGAGGGGGAGGGGGGGTGGAAGGGGGAGGAGGGGCGGAAGGGGGAGGGGGTTGGACTTTTTACCCCCTTCCTACCCCATTGAGAATCTTATGAGGGTAGGGGTGACGGGGTTGTGGAGGGGAAGGTGTGGGGTAACGGGGGGGGGGATAGAGTTATGGAGGGGGAAGGAGTTGTGGAGGGGGAGTAGGGGGTATTGAGGTTATGGAAGGAGGTGTTGTGGAGTGGAAAATGAAGGAGGAATGAGGGAGAGAAGGAGAGAGGAGGGGTTAGAGAGAGGGAAAGATTGGGTTATGGATTGAGGGGGGAGGGGGAAGGAGTGAGGGGGAGGGGGAAGGAGTGAGGGGGGAGGGGGAAGGAGGTAGGGGGGGAGGGGGAAGGAGTGAGGGGGGGAGGGGGAAGGAGTGAGGGGGGAGGGGAGGGATTTCCTAACGTGGTGGTGATGGGGATGATGACAGTGACACTATATTTCTCCCCTCTCCCTCAACAATGGCACCATATTTCCCTCCTTCCTCCACGGATATGGCACCATAAATTTCTCACACTTTCTCTGGCACCATATTTCCCTGGGTAATATGGTGCCAATGGCGTGAAGGGAACAGTTTATAGTGCCATGACCGTGGATGAGAGACTGGCACTTTATTTCCACTAGGCACTCAAGCCAACAATATCCACACCAGGCAGTAACAGTATCCACACCAGGCAGCAACAGTATCCACATCAGGCAGCAACATTATCCACACCAGGGAGCAACAGTATCCACACCAGGGAGCAACAGTATCCACACCAGGGAGCAACAGTATCCACATCAGGCAGTAACAGTATCCACACCAACCACTCTTAACAAGTATATCCACACTAAAGCGGTAACAACACCCACATCAATCACTCAAAACACCAATATCCACAACAAATACCCACAATATCCATCCAAACCCTCCACACTCAAGGCAATACAATCCACCCAAACACAACACAACACCAAAAATAAAAACAAAACGAAAACACAAAAACTAGAGGCGGCACTTTTTAGTTTTTTCCTAACACCCTGAAGCGGCCTTGTTGTTGACCGGCGGCCATCTTGAATATTGTAGAGCTCATCTGCCACAATAACTGACAGTGCATCTTTTTTCATATCTGGGTTCCGCTTTTTTTTCACATTCACTATTTTATTTTTTGGATTTTGTTTT
>CAUDMG010000258.1:10000-22500 GCA_958450375.1 Homarus gammarus
ATACATCAACATACAGTCACATTTCCTACACTTATCCACACACAACACGTCTCTAAACTTATCCACATGACAGAGAGAAAGAGAGAGAGAAAGAGAGAGAGAGAGAGAGAGAGAGAGAGAGAGAGAGAGAGAGAGAGAGAGAGAGAGAGAGAGAGAGAGTATAATATAAGTGAGGTTTGTTATCACTGAGGTAGCAGCCTGTCTGTAGTCTGCCTGTACCACGCTGATAACTGCCTGACCTGACTCTGGCTGGCTGGATGGGGTGGGTGGCTGGGTGGGTAAGTGGGTGGGTGGGTGGGTTGGTGGGTGAGTGGGTGTGTAGATGGAGAGAGAGAGAGAGAGAGAGAGAGACGTTCCCAAATCAGTAATTACATGGGGATTGACCAATCGTAGTACCCAGCATTAAGGGAGATTGTAGTGTGACAGACAAACACACAGACAAAGACAGACGAAAAGGAATACAGACAGACAGACAGACAGTAAAAATTTAAAAAAAAAAAAAATGTAGAAATTTGTAAAAAAAGTTATAATATTGTAAAAATCTCGAAAATCTAGTCCGTTTTTTTGCTAGACCTGTATCCCGTTTTCTATAGCTTAAAGTGACCCCCGTTTTCTATAGCTTAAAGTGACCCCCGTTTTCTATGATACAAAGTGACCCCCGTTTTCTATGATTCAAAGTGACCCCCGTTTTCTATGATACAAAGTGACCCCCGTTTTCTATGCTGGAGACTAAATCTGTTTCCTATACCTCATACATTATTCTAAGGGGTAACTGCACCCACTTGTGCCTCGTTCAGAAGGTAGTTAGACAAGTTAACTAATTTGAGGTCATTATCTCCCCTCGTTAACAGTTTCCCTGCTGATAACTTTGTTGTTTGTTGTGTTTCCTTGTTATTATTGTTATAGTGTGTTATTACTGCTGTTATTGTTATTACTGGTGTTATTGTTATTGTTGGTGTTATTGTTATTGTTGCTGTTATTGTTATTGTTGCTGTTATTGTTATTGTTGGTGTTATTGTTTATGTTATTGTTGTTGTTTGTGTTTATTGGTGTTGCTATATTAATTATTATTAGTCTCTTATTATTATTATTATTCCTCCTCTTTCTCTTCCTATATTCCTTCTCCTCTTTCTCTTCCTCTTCCTCCTCCTCACCATCATCACCATTCTTTTTACTCTTATCATCATTATTTCTCTCATGATTAACCCTTTATTCTCCTTCTCATCATCTTTACTAATTATCACCATTATCATTATTATCGTGGGTATGTTCTATCCACCTCCTCCTCCTCCTCTTCCATCATCATCATCATCATTATTATCTACTGTGGTTCATTTTCTATAAAGTACGTTCCTAATCCACTTTCTTTACCCATAATCCACTTTCTCTATCCATAATCCACTTTCTCTACCTCTAATCCACTTTCTCTACCCATAATCCATTTTCTGTGACACTTCTAATCCATTTTCTATGTTGTGAAGCTCATTAAAGTCAGGGGATACTGTGTTAGTCACGCTCGCCTGATTGACTTGTGAATTATTTGAAAGACATTGATCCCCAGCCTGTTGACAGTCACTGGTCCCCCCGGTTAGTTGACAGTCACTGGTCCCCCCGGTTAGTTGACAGTCACTGGTTTCCCCGGTTAGTTGACAGTCACTGGTTTCCCCCCGGTTAGTTGACAGTCACTGGTCCCCCCGGTTAGTTGACAGTCACTGGTCCCCCCGGTTAGTTGACAGTCACTGGTCCCCCCGGGTTAGTTGACAGTCACTGGTCCCCCCGGTTAGTTGACAGTCACTGGTGTCCCCCCGGGTTAGTTGACAGTCACTGGTCCCCCCGGGTTAGTTGACAGTCACTGGTCCCCCCGGTTAGTTGACAGTCACTGGTCCCCCCGGGTTAGTTGACAGTCACTGGTCCCCCGGGTTAGTTGACAGTCACTGGTCCCCCGGGTTAGTTGACAGTCACTGGTCCCCCCGGTTAGTTGACAATCACTGGTGTCCCCCCGGTTAGTTGACAGTCACTGGTCCCCCGCGTTAGTTGACAGTCACTGGTCCCCCCGGTTAGTTGACAGTCACTGGTCCCCCCGGTTAGTTGACAGTCACTGGTCCCCCCGGTTAGTTGACAGTCACTGGTCCCCCCGGTTAGTTGACAGTCACTGGTCCCCCGGGTTAGTTGACAGTCACTGGTCCCCCCGGTTAGTTGACAGTCACTGGTCCCCCCGGTTAGTTGACAGTGTTCTTTGGGAACAGACAGAAGCGAGATTGAAGTAGTTTTACTCCTTATGTTGAGATAAAAGTTTAGGAACTATATTACAAAACACACACACACACACACAGACACACACACACACACACACACACCAACAAGACAATATACCCAGTTCGTGTAATAGAGAATAACTTGACTTCCTGGGTTGATATATATGGGTTGTCCAGTTATGTCGAGGATGTTTCCGGGTCATGTACAGGTGAGGTGACAGGACAGGACCCTCGCCCCTCTCCCATCCCCCCTTCAGAGATCCTCCCCTTGCTACCCCTCCCCCTCAAAGACCCAACCCCCCTAACACCTCCTCAAAGACCCTACCCCTTCCTTCCCCCACCCATCCTTCTAACACCCCCCCTCAGAGACCCTACCACCCCTCCCCCTTCCTAGTTCAACACGGTGCAACCCGGGCTCAATTATCCGACTTAGTTTCCATGCAAATGAAGTCATTAGTCCAAACAGCAGTGCAAATACACACACTACCGAGCGGACAGCGGGATTATGAATATTATTATACTACCCTCTCTCCCAGTCCACCAGTTTACCAGTTAATAGACCGACCAGTTTACGAGGCCACCAGTTTACGAGGCCTCCAGTTTACGAGGCCATCAGTTTATTAGGCGACCAAGTGGACAGTGGGATTATATTGTACAGCCTACCACCTGTCCTCCCAGTCCACCAGTCCACCAGTTTACCAGTTAATAGTCAACCAGTTTACTAGTCGACCAGTTTAACAGTTTACTATTCTACCAGTCGACCACCACAAACCCATATCCATCTACCAAACCACCACAATCTACCACACCTACTACCACAAAAACCCCACGAACTCATTACCAACCCACTAACCCACCACCAACCCACCAGCCCACTACTAACCCACCTGCCCACCACCATCGTATAACAGGAGACTAACGCACCAACACATTGCATCACTATCACCTCTCCTGACTGTCAAGTGTGTGTGTAAAAGGTTATGTATGTATATATGTATGTATGTATGTATGTATGTATGTATGTATGTATGAATATGGATTCGTGTGTGTGTGTGTGTGTGTGTATTATCATCGTTGGCCATACCAGATATTGAACACATGTTGCATACGTATATACACATTGTTTCTATAATGAAGACTGTTTATTAAGTCTCTCTCTCTCTCTCTCTCTCTCTCTCTCTCTCTCTCTCCTCCATTACACAGGTAGTGATAATAATATCATCTCTCGTCAGACTTCGTTACGTCATCTGCCTCTGATATCATAATCAACTATATGACGTAATAATGACGTTGTGAATTGATGACGTAATAATGACGTTGTGAATTGATGACGTAATAATGACGTTGTGAATTGATGACGTAATAATGATGCTGTGAATTGATGACGTAATCGATATCCCCCAATATCTCTGAGGGTTGGCGGCCACAGCCCCTCTACTCCAAACCTTCTCGGGGTGTTTTTGTTGTTGTTTTTGTTTTATTTACTAATCCTCCAAAGTTTTGTATCACTGTGGAGATATTTTTTGTAAATTTTATTCTTCCATCCTAGTCTCTCTACCCACCCCTGACCCTCCTACCCCTGACCCTCCTACCCCTGACCCTCCTACCCCTGACCCTCCTACCCCTGACCCTCCTACCCCTGGCCCTCCTACCCCTGACCCTCCTACCCCTGACCCTCCTACCCCTGACCCTCCTACCTCTGACCCTCCTACCTCTGACCCTCCTACCCCTGACCCTCCTACCCCTGACCCTCCTACCCCTGACCCTCCTACCCCTGACCCTCCTACCCCTGGCCCTCCTACCTCTGACCCTCCTACCCCTGACCCTCCTACCCCTGGCCCTCCTACCCCTGACCCTCCTACCCCTGACCCTCCTACCCCTGGCCCTCCTACCCCTGACCCTCCTACCCCTGACCCTCCTACCTCTGACCCTCCTACCCCTGACCCTCCTACCCCTGGCCCTCCTACCCCTGACCCTCCTACCCCTGACCCTCCTACCCCTGGCCCTCCTACCCCTGACCATCCTACCCCTGACCCTCCTACCCCTGACCCTCCTACCCCTGACCAAAGGATCTCATTTTCCTTGGACTCTTGTATTTCAATTTTCTTCAACGCAGTCTGGGTCTTTAAGGTGCCATGTATCCGGCTCTGAAGCTTGTATGTATCCGGCTCTGAAGCTTGTATGTATCCGGCTCTGAAGCGTGTGTGTATCCGGCTGTGAAGCTTGTGTGTATCCGGCTGTGAAGCTTGTGTGTATCCGGCTCTGAAGCTTGTATGTATCCGGCTCTGAAGCTTGTGTGTATCCGGCTCTGAATCTCGTATGTATCCAGCTCTGAAACTTGTATGTATCCGGCTGTGAAACTTTTATGTATCCGGCTGTGAACCTTTCGTGTGTGTATCCGGCACTGAACTTCACTTATATCCGACAATGACTTATATCAACAAACACCTTTCGTGAATATTTCCCTCAACACAATCTAGCCTCCACGGTGCTATGTATCCGGCACTTGTATATATCCGGCACTGGACCATGTAAAAAATAAAACACCATCTGGCCGGGGTGCCATGTGGTGCCAACAGAATCTTTTCAACTGTCACAGGAAGAAAAAAACAAGACGAAAAATAACTTAGTGTTTTTGTGTGTGTGTCTGAGTTTGGTTATATAAGTTGTCTGTAACTCTTGGTGGTGGTGGTGGTTGTGGTTGTGGTAGTTGTGGTTGTGGTTGTTGTGGTGGTGGTGGTTGTTGTAGTGGTGGTGGTTGTGGTGGTTGTTGTGGTAGTGGTGGTAGTGGTGGTGGTTGTTGCGGTGGTTGTAGTGGTGGTGGTTGTTGATGTTGTGGTGGTGGTGGTGGTGGTGGTGGTTATTATGGTGGTAGTGGTGTTGGTGATTATGGTGGCAATGGTGATTGGTATAACACTGTCTTGAACCACCTAAACATTAGACCCCCAAATTTGTTTTACCAGATAATTATTAACTCCAATGATAACCTAACCTAACAATAACAACTACTGGCAATTATACAAGATACAGTTTGCCAGTTAGTAAATACAGACACCCATTAAAGAGGTGTCATCGTCCTATATAACAAGAGACGAACATTTGGCGCGTTATTGTATTAAGAGAGACGGTAAAAATAATGGAGCTATCTTTAATGTCCACTTCTCATTACTCTGATGGACGTTAGTCAGGGTGTCGGCTATTGTGGCGTAAAACAGCGACTTTACTGTGTGTATTTCCTGGTGTACTGGGGTCTGGCGTACTGGGGTCTGGCGTACTGGGGTCTGGCGTACTGGGGTCTGGCGTACTGGGGTCTGGCGTACTGGGGTCAGGCGTACCGGTGTCTGGTGGGGTCTGACGTACTGGGGTTTAGCGTACCGGTGTCTCTGTTCCTGATACCGGGATATGTGTACCTAATGCCGGGGTCTGTGTACGTAAAACCTTAAATGCTTGTTTACAATAAGAGAGAGAGAGAGAGAGAGAGAGAGAGAGAGAGAGAGAGAGAGAGAGAGAGAGAGAGAGAGAGAGAGAGACACACAAACAAACAGCCAAACAAACATACAGACAGACAGACAGAGAGCTATATTATTCCCCTCACAGCCAGTACACACAGAGCCCCCACCGCCACTCTAGTAATGTATGCCTCCCTATTTATCAAGCTTTCGTTACAAATAATTAATATCCTTTGATTGATATTCTTGTTTTTTATTAGTACTCGTTCTCTAATACTTTCGCTCACTCGTTTCAATATGTTTCGTTCGTGTTCGTTGTGTTTAGGTTAGGTTACGTTAGGTTTGGTTTGGTTTGGTTTGGTTAGGTTACGTTACTGTGTTATATCAGAATTTTTCACCCGTTTCAAAAAGTTTCGTCTGTTTCTATAACCCAATCGACCAACAAACAAGCAATTCCTATGATAATTATCTTAACAACCGCCTAATTCTATAACCCAATTCAACTCCCTTACAAACTACCAATTTAAACATTACGACTAACATATTAACATTAACATCACATAAACATTCTTGAACTTCAAAATTAATTAGTTTGAATCATTAGCTGACACAGGTGCATAGTAATGTATTTAGAATATGTTCATAGTACTGTTTGTAATTTGTTCTGTACCTGTCAACTCATCTGTAATTGGTAGTTAGTTAGTTAGTTAGCAGGTGTGGTTCTGTACTCAAACGACACACCTGTAATTGTTAGTTAGTTAGTTAGCAGGTGTGATTCTGTACCTGTTAGCACACCACAACAGGTGTCCAAAGTTTCATAGCTTGGATGTCTAATCTAACCTATCCTACCCTACCCAACCTACCCTACCCTACCCTACTCCCCCTACCCTACCCTACCCTACCCTACCCTACCCTACCCTACCCTACCCTACCAAACCCAACGACAATCTGCAAACAAAAATAAAAAATATAAACAAGATATCAGCCAAGCGTTCAAAGACAGACATTGACTTCTTCTGGCTCAAGTCTCCCGCCGTAGAGACATCCAGGAAGGCGTGTGTGTGTGTGTGTGTGTGTGTGTGTGTGTGTGTGTGTGTGTGTGTGAGAAGATGCACGTGAGAGATAACAGGTAGAGGGAACAAGTGAGAACAAGTGAGAACAGGTGAGAGATATTTATATACAGAAGTGTGTAATGTGTGATACTTATAAGCACTACAACATTGAAATACAACACAATACGACATCACCCCCAATACAACACCACCACTACAACACAACACCTTCACTACAACACCACAACACCTTCACTACAACACTACAACACCTTCACTACATCACTACAACACCCCCCTCACACCACTACAACACCTTCACTACAACAACACCACTACAACACCCCCACTACAACACCTTCACTACAACACCCCCACTACAACACCTTCACTACAACACCCCCCACTACAACACCTTCACTACAACACAACTGGTTTATCTCCGCACACTTTTAGAACCAGGTCATGTAATTATGT
Source organism: Homarus gammarus (assembly GCA_958450375.1). Lineage (NCBI taxonomy): Eukaryota > Metazoa > Arthropoda > Malacostraca > Decapoda > Nephropidae > Homarus > Homarus gammarus. The sequence goes on from CAUDMG010000258.1 coordinate 17,234, forward strand.
TCCCAAGTTGGTTCCGGCACTTTTATACTAAGCAAAGCAGCGTTTTTACCAACCTAGGAAAGTTGCCTCACTGAGAGAAAGGTCAATATTCCTCACTGAGAGAAAGGTCAATATTCCTCACTGAGAGAAAGGTTAATATTCCTCACTGAGAGAAAGGTCAATATTCCTCACTGAGAGAAAGGTTAATATTCCTCACTGAGAGAAAGGTCAATATTCCTCACTGAGAGAAAGGTCAATATTCCTCACTGAGAGAAAGGTCAATATTCCTCACTGAGAGAAAGGTCAATATTCCTCACTGAGAGAAAGGTCAATATTCCTCACTGGGAGAAAGGTCAATATTCCTCACTGAGAGAAAGGTCAATATTCCTCACTGAGAGAAAGGTCAATATTCCTCACTGGGAGAAAGGTCAATAATATACCTCCCAGCTGAGAAAGATTCTCCTGAGGGGGGGGGGGGTCAATATTTCCGGATCAACAATATTCCATAGTAGTTAGAAATATTCCTCAAGGTCAATATTCTTCAGTTGTTCAATGATCTCCCTCACCGATCAATACAGTCTCCCTCACCGTCTACTAATCTCCCTCACTGTCCACTAATCTCCCTCACTGTCCACTAATCTCCCTCACTGTCCACTAATCTCCCTCACCGACCAATACAATCTCCCTCACTGTCCACTAATCTCCCTCACTGTCCACTAATCTCCCTCACTGTCCACTAATCTCCCTCACCGACCAATACAATCTCCCTCACTGTCCAATAATCTCCCTCACTGTCCACTAATCTCCCTCACTGTCCACTAATCTCCCTCACTGTCCACTAATCTCCCTCACTGTCCACTAATCTCCCTCACTGTCCACTAATCTCCCTCACTGTCCAATAATCTCCCTCACTGGACAATAATCTTGCTCAGTAACGTTGTTGTTCAGTAAACACAGACCGTAAAACACGTTAGGGGAATTTTATCGCGCTAACTTCCGATTGAAAAAGATGATGATTGCATTGTACGAGGGAATAATGAGAGAGAGAGAGAGAGAGAGAGAGAGAGAGAGAGGAGAGAGACAGAGAGAGAGAGAGAGAGTAATGCAAGTGTGAATTTTGGGAAGAGCGAGTAAAATTATAAATATAAGCTATGTAAAAAAAATGTAAAAATGTAAGTGAAAAAGAAGAAGAATACGAAGAATACGAAGAAGAAGAAGAAGAAGAATAAGAAGAAGAAGAAGAAGAAGAAGAAGAAGAAGAAGAAGAAATAATCTGACTTCTTACACACGTTACTAATACGAGTTAGTCAACATGCAAAACGACTCATAAACTTTAGCGTAAAAAAAAAAAAAAAAAAAGGCCCCAAATACTTGAGTTAATTTACAAAGTTCATGTGAAAAAAAAAAAAAAAAATATAAAAAAAATGTAAAAAAAAAATACTAATATTTCAAAATTTGTTGGAGGAGGAGGGAGCCATCTAGTGACCACAAGAGAAAAACTCACCTAAAAAAAAAAAAAAATTCTATATGGAAATGTTGTTGAAGAAATATGACACAAGGGACGACTGATTTTGGCAACACTACCGAGAAGACAAGAATCATAGTGTTCATTCTGCAACAGACACAGAGACGTAAACACAGACATAGAGACGTAAACACAGACATAGAGACGTAAACACAGACACAGAGACGTAAACACAGAGACACAGAGACGTAAACACAGACACAGAGACGTAAACACAGACACAGAGACGTAAACACAGACACAGAGACGTAAACACAGACACAGAGACGTAAACACAGACACAGAGACGTAAACACAGACACAGAGACGTAAACACAGACACAGAGACGTAAACACAGACACAGAGACGTAAACACAGACACAGAGACGTAAACACAGATACAGAGACGTAAACACAGACACAGAGACGTAAACACAGACATAGAGACGTAAACACAGACACAGAGACGTAAACACAAAGACACAGAGACGTAAACACAGACACAGAGACGTAAACACAGACACAGAGACGTAAACACAGACACAGAGACGTAAACACAGACACAGAGACGTAAACACAGACATAGAGACGTAAACACAGACACAGAGACGTAAACACAGACACAGAGACGTAAACACAGACATAGAGACGTAAACACAAACACAGAGACGTAAACACAGACACAGAGACGTAAACACAGACACAGAGACGTAAACACAGACACAGAGACGTAAACACAAAGACACAGAGACGTAAACACAGACACAGAGACGTAAACACAGACACAGAGACGTAAACACAAAGACACAGAGACGTAAACACAGACACAGAGACGTAAACACAAAGACACAGAGACGTAAACACAGACACAGAGACGTAAACACAGACACAGAGACGTAAACACAGACACAGAGACGTAAACACAGACACAGAGACGTAAACACAAAGACACAGAGACGTAAACACAGACACAGAGACGTAAACACAGACACAGAGACGTAAACACAGAGACACAGAGACGTAAACACAGACACAGAGACGTAAACAAAGACACAGAGACGTAAACACAAAGACACAGAGACGTAAACACAGACACAGAGACGTAAACACAGACACAGAGACATAAACACAGACACAGAGACGTAAACAAAGACACAGAGACGTAAACACAGACACAGAGACGTAAACAAAGACACAGAGACGTAAACACAAACACACAGAGACGTAAACACAGACATAGAGACGTAAACACAAAGACACAGAGACGTAAACACAGACACAGAGACGTAAACACAGACACAGAGACGTAAACACAAAGACACAGAGAAGTAAACACAGACACAAAGACGTAAACACAGGCACAGAGACGTAAACAAAGACACAGAGACGTAAACACAAAGACACAGAGACGTAAACACAGACACAGAGACGTAAACACAGACACAGAGACGTAAACACAGACACAGAGACGTAAACACAGACACAGAGACGTAAACACAGACACAGAGACGTAAACACAAAGACACAGAGACGTAAACACAAAGACACAGAGACGTAAACACAGACACAGAGACGTAAACACAAAGACACAGAAACGTAAACACAGACACAGAGACGTAAACACAGACACAGAGACGTAAACACAGACACAGAGACGTAAACACAGACACAGAGACGTAAACACAGACACAGAGACGTAAACACAAAGACACAGAGACGTAAACACAAAGACACAGAGACGTAAACACAGACACAGAGACGTAAACACAAAGACACAGAGACGTAAACACAGACACAGAGACGTAAACACAGACACAGAGACGTAAACACAGAGACACATTATCTGTCTGTCTCTCTCATTAAGTCGTGTGTGTGTGTGTGTCTGCTTTTAAATCTTGTCTCTCTCTCACACTCTCTCTCTCTCTCTCTCTCTCTCTCTCTCTCTCTCTCTCTACAGCACAACAGGCTCTGGCTTCGCTCCTCCACCTCAGTTTGTGATGTGTTGTAGCCAGGTAGTAATTAAGGTGTTGTTGTAACCTAACTTGATGATGGTGTGTGTGTGTGTGTGTGTGTGTGTGTGTGTGTGTGTGTGTGTGTTGCTCCCCCCCTCTCTCTATCTCTCTCTGTCTTCGTGTGTGCGTGTACGTTTCTCTCTCAATCTCATTCCTGGTTTGTCTGTTTGTCTGTTTGTCTGTTTGTCTGTCTGTCTGCCTGCCTCTGTCACTCTCTCTACTTGTTGTTGAAATATGACCTGATGATTAGGTTAGAGAGAGAGAGAGAGAGAGAGAGAGAGAGAGAGAGAGAGAGAGAGAGAGAGAGAGAGAGAGAGAGAGAGAGAGAGGCCATAATAAAAACAAAAGCTGATTAACTCCGTAATAACACATAATTGGTCCTGTTTTATAGAGATAATTAAATAATTCCTAACTACCACCATAACAACCTAACAACCCTAACCACGGCACTGTATTTACAACCCTTCATAACCACGACACTGTATTTACAACCCTTCATAACCACGACACTGTATTTACAACCCTTCATAACCACGACACTGTATTTACAACCCTTCATAACCACGACACTGTATTTACAACCCTTCATAACCACGACACTGTATTTACAACCCTTCATAACCACGGCACTGTATTTACAACCCTTCATAACCACGACACTGTATTTACAACCCTTCATAACCACGACACTGTATTTACAACCCTTCATAACCACGGCACTGTATTTACAACCCTTCATAACCACGACACTGTATTTACAACCCTTCATAACCACGACACTGTATTTACAACCCTTCATAACCTCGACACTGTATTTACAACCCTTCATAACCTCGACACTGTATTTACAACCCTTCATAACCTCGGCACTGTATTTACAACCCTTCATAACCTCGGCACTGTATTTACAACGCTTCATAACCTCAACACTGTATTTATAACCCTTCATAACCACGGCACTGTATTTACAACCCTTCATAACCACGGCACTGCATTTACAACCCTTCATAACCACGACACTGTATTTACAACCCTTCATAACCACGGCACTGTATTTACAACCCTTCATAACCTTGGCACTGTATTTATAACCCTTCATAACCACGACACTGTATTTACAACCCTTCATAACCTCGACACTCTATTTACAACCTCTGCACTATATAACTGTATGATGCCACCATAAGAAGAGAGAGAAGAAGGTGGAGGAAGAGGGAGAGGAGGAAGAAAAGAGAGAGGAGAGGGTAGAGGAGGAGGAGGAGGAGGAGGAAGAAGACAAAGAAGAAGGGAAGAAGCAAATGAAAGATAATCACAAAAATGAAAATAATAACACACACACACACACACATACACACATACACACACACACACACACACACACACACACACACACACACACACACACACACACACACACACACACACACACACATACACATACACACACACACACACACACACACACACACACACACACACACACACACACACACACACACACATACACACATACACATACACACACACACACACACACACACACACACACACACACACACACACACACACACACACACACACGCATGAAGATAATATCCTAAGTGAAGATAAAGAAGAAAGAAAGAAGAATAAGAAGAGGAGGAGGAGAAGGAGGAGGAAGAAGATAAAAGAGGAGAGAGAGAGAGAGAGAGAGAGAGAGAGAGAGAGAGAGAGAGAGAGAGAGAGAGAGAGAGAGGTAATTAGTCAAATGGACCATAACCGTAATTGACTT
>CAUDMG010000258.1:27500-45000 GCA_958450375.1 Homarus gammarus
CGAGAGCAAGAGTGTCAAGTGTCAAGCGTTCATATGACACATGAAGAGGAGTGGTGTCATAGTGGTGTGTCATATTACTGTCAAGGCCTCACAACAAGATCACCATAAGGTCCCCATGGTAGTTAAGTTCACGGTAGGTTGTTATCTTAGGGTATGAGGTCACCACACCACATCACCACACAACATCACCACACCAGACTCACCACACCACACCACCACACCACATCACCACACCAGACTCACCATCTCACCACATCACCACACCACCACACCACATCACCACACCAGACTCACCACACCACCACACCACACCAGACTCACCACACCACCACACCAGACTCACCATCTCACCACATCACATCATCTTACCACACCACACCAGACTCACCACACCACATCACCACATCACCACACCACATCACCACATATCAAGAGACAAATTACAACTCCTCAGGTCACCACAAGCGTCATTAATCACCACCAATTATCATCATCACCTAAGATAATATTAACCTGGTGATATGTTGTTTATCTATCTATCTATCTATCTCTCTCACTCTCTCTCTCTCTCTCTCTCTCTCTCTCTCTCTCTCTCTCTCTCTCTCTCTCTCTCTCTCGCTATTAATCACTCTCGTGTGTGTGTGTGTGTGTGTGTGTGAAACATTAATCGGAAATAAAATCTCATAACCGTGTGCTCAGATTATTCACAGACGACTGAGGAGGCGCTGAGAGTATTCACAGCTAAAGGGAGGGAAGGGAGCTTAGATTAATCACGGACACTGGGGCTTTACTTATCATAGCCAGGCGCTCAGATTTTTCACACAGGGAGACGCTCAGATTAATCACAGACAATGGGGAGGAGGCGGTCAGATTAATCAGAGACTACTGGGGGGACGTTCAGATCAATCACTAAATCCTAGGGGGCACTCAGAATATCCCCAGCGTACTGAGACCTGAGGGTGAGAGGGAGGCGGCGCTGAGATTATCATTAATACCACTCCCCCCTCCCCGGCCATATGTCATACCCTCCCCCCTCCCCACCAGCCCCCTCAACCATCCTGTCTCTTAACCCCTCCCCCCTCTCCGGCCATATGTCATACCCTCCCCCCTCCCCACCAGCCCCCTCAACCATCCTGTCTCTTAACCCCTCCCCCCTCCCCGGCCAGATGTCATACCCACCCCCTCCCCACCAGCCCCCTAAACCATCCTGTCTCTTATATTTTAACATGATAGAAATTGCCACACGATTATGGAAATGCTTCACTACCAGTTGTGGCTGTTGTAAAAATTCTCCTTTGACTCAATCCTCCAGGCTGACCACATTCAATTTATCTCTCAATCAAACTGGGTACCTATTTTATGTGTGTGTGTGTGTGTGTGTGTGTGTGTGTGTGTGTGTGTGTGTGTGTGTGTGTGTGTGTGTGTGTGTGTGTGTGTGTGTTGCTGGCTGTCGCTGTCTCTGCCTGTCTGTTTTGATAAATTTGTCTATCTCCAGTTCCTTTTCTCTCTCTTTATCTCTTTCTTATTGTCTCTCTCACTCTCGCTCTTTCTGTTTCTTTCACACACACACACACACACACACACACACACACACACACACACACTCCAAGTTTTACCTCCAGCCATCGTCCAAACGTTTACTCTCGTTGTAGTGAATAAGACCAAAATATTACCATTGCTATTAAACCAATTTCCACCCCACCTTACATACTCTTATTTATACTGATATATGACTTAATATATCTAACTCTATCCACACTATATTATACTAGTAGTGAATGACTGTGTTTATATATCAGTCGACGTATCATAGGAATTTATATAGATAAACCTGTCTGAATTATATATATTATAAGGTTTAATATAGATAAACCAGTGTTAAGTATATATGAGTGTGTTTATATAGCATTGAGACAGGTATGAGGTGTTATAATAAGTCGTATATGTATTATGACACTTCTCCTCCCCCCTTCTTCTTCTCTCACTTCAACACCACTTTTACCTCACTCGTGTTAAACTTCCACCTAACGGCTTTGATTCCTCTGAGAGTGTTAAGAAAGAAAAAGTTGCGTCAAGATGAAACTTCCCTCACACACACACATACACACACACACACACACACACACACACATACATACACACACACACACACACACACACACACCTCCCCTCCAAGTCCTCTTTCAACCATCCCAAAGGTGTGTTAGCTACTTTCTATCAATATAAAGTCTACGGATTTGGCGCACCCACATTCAACTACCATATTTCCGGTACATCAACACCACTACACTATAATGGTGCGTTCTAGCGGTACATCAACACCACTACACTATAATGGTGCGTTCTAGCGGTACACCAACATAACTCCTCCACTATCTTGGGTGCGTTCTAGCGGGCGCCTCAAATTTTACGGGATTTCAAGTCTGGTTAAGATTTATTATCCCAAGTTGGGTTCGACATTGTTGATGAAACACCCAAGTTTATAAGTTAATCTGGTTATTAAAAGATTACATGAAGAAGACTTTAAAATATTATTCAAAGGAGAGAAATAAATTGTTTGTATGTCTTTAATCACAGGTGTTTGTGTTTGTTTATGCTAATTAACAGGTGTGATGGTGTTACAGGTGTGTACTAACAGGTGTGGTTGTACTAACAGGTGTGTGCTAGCAGATGTGATGGTATTAGAGGTGTGTACTAACAGGTGTGTACTAACAGATGTGTACTAACAGATGTGTACTAACAGGTGTGTGGTGTCGTTTACAGTGGTGGTGGGAGAGTACGAGGTTCAGGTGTACGACCAGCTGGTAATGTCAGGTAACACAGCTGTACTCAGGTGTGCTGTTCCTTCCTACGTCAGAGAATACGTGACTGTCACCTCCTGGCTCCATGACGACGCCTTCAACATCTACCCGTCCCTCCACGGTGGTGAGTAGTCTGTCTATCTGTCTGTCTGTCTGTCTGTAGGGCCATAAAAGGGCTACCCAATAGACACAGCCCAATATAGCAGCCAAGACATGTAACCAAGACAAATTAGACTTTATCTCAAACTGTGGTGGTCGTTTAAAAGGCAAAGACGGACGGGATGTATTTACGGCAGTGTGTGGTGGCGGGAGGAGCGGGAGGAGGAGGAGAAAAGTTAGTGTGAAACGACTTGTGGGGGCGTGATGGGGTGAGGGGAGGGGGGGGGGGTTAACGACCATTAAGATTTACCATTAGTGAGGTTGAGTGTGGAAGACGAGAGGGGTGTGAGGAAGGTTGTGGGTCAGAGTGGAGAGGAGTTGGAGTGGGAAGGAGAGGGATTGTGGGTTAGAGTGTGAAGGAAGGAGTGTAGAGTGGGAGGAGGGGGAAAGGGAGGTAGGGGGGAAGAGGGGGTTATGACCAGAGACGTAAAACCCTTCAGGATGTAAACAAACCCATTTACCTGGCAGCTGGAGGACCCCCCAAGAAAAACCATCCAATCGTAACCTGTCATCACTACTATCCGGGGATTTTGGAGCTTCCTGATTGGACAGCCTCCTTATGTGCTACTAAAAGACCTTAGCTCCCAGGTGTTATCAAGACCAGGTATGGTGGTGTTGTGTTATATATATACCTGTAAGTTTTCGGCCTCCACACCTGACTCTATACGTGATGACAGGTAAGGAGGAGGAGAAGAAGGAGAGAATAGGTAGGGAAAATGAAGGAGGAATAGAGTAAGTGTAGTGAATGTTACTCGAGTCAAAGGGGGTGGTGAGGTAATTCAAGTCAATGTTAAGTGCTTCTGGGAGGACACACACACACACACACACACACACACACACACACACACTATAAAAATTTGAAGGACCGTCTAAAGAAAATATTGTCTTCATATCCCCAGGGTGTGTGTGTGTGTGTGTGTGTGTGTGTGTGTGTGTGTGTGTGTGTGTGTGTGTGTGTGTGTGTGTGTGTCGGGTGGCGCTTAACTGACTGAAAGTAACACACTACATGACCTGCCCACTAACACTGCCACCATTACCGCCACACTCACCCACCATTACCACCACAATCACCCACCATTACCACCACACTCACCCACCATTACCACCACAATCACCCACCATTACCACCACACTCACCCACCATTACCACCACACTCACCCACCATTACCACCTTCCTCCTCTTCTATCTCCACCTTTCTCTTCCTCTTCCACATTCTTCCTTCCCTTCACCCATTCCTCCCTCCACTTACACACACACACACACACACACACACACACACACACACACACACACACACACAATCACCAACTAACACACGCACAAAGTTATAACATTACTTGCAATTAAAAAAATATTAATCTACTTACGAAAAAAAAAATACATATTACTGAGGCTTAAACCCAAAGTATTAAAAGTATATATATAAAAAAGTCTATATAAAAAGTATATATATATAAATTCATCTATACAGTATATATATAAAAATCACACAGAAATTCCTGATTAGTTCAACTTTTTAAAAACTCACCGAAAAAAAAAAATTAATTAAAAAAAAAATTCACGGTATTTTTTTTTTTAATTTAACGAAATAATTAATGGAAATAAAAAGTGTGTTTAGTACTTGACGTAAATTATGCATTTCGTTAATGAATTCTGAACCTGTCTAGATCCTCATCATGGTAGTTGGGGTCAGGTCATGGTAGGGAGGTTATGGTAGTTGGGTCATGGTAGTTGGGAATAATGGCAGGTAAGGTCATGGTAGTTGGGGTCATGGTAGGGAGGTCATGGTAGTTGGGAATAATGGCAGGTGAGGTCATGGTAGTTGGGGTCATGGTAGTTGGGAATAATGGCAGGTGAGGTCATGGTAGTTGGGGTAATGGTAGGGAGGTCATGGTAGTTGGGAATAATGGTAGGGTTTTCATGGTAGTTGGGGTCATGGTAGTTGGGAATAATGGTAGGGTTTTCATGGTAGTTGGGGTCATGGTAGTTGGGAATAATGGTAAGGTTTTCATGGTAGTTGGGGTCATGGTAGTTGGGAAGGTGTGGGATGATTATGGTAAATGGGATATTGTGGGTGATAATGGTAGGGGGTCATGGTAGTTGGGAATAATGGTAGATGGGGTCATGGTAGTTGGGTTAATGGTAGATGGGAATAATGGTGGCTGGTCATGGTAGCTGGTCATTGTAAATGGGATAGTTGGAAGGTTCACAAGAGAGGATTTTCGACCATCACCACAATCACCACCACCACCACCCTCACCACCATCACCACCACCACCACCACAACCCTCACCACCACCACCACCCTCACCACCACCACCACCAATACCACCACAACCCTCACCACCACCACCCTCACCACCACCCTCACCATCACCCCCACCATCACCACCACCACCACCACCACCACCACCACCACCACTACCACCACCATCACCATCACCACCATCATCCTCACCATCACCCTCACCATCACAACCACCACCCTCACCATCACCCTCACCACCACCACCACCCTCACCACCATCACCACCACCACCACCACAACCCTCACCACCACCACCACCACCACCACCACAACCCTCACCACCACCACCCTCACCACCACCCTCACCATCACCCTCACCATCACCACCACCCTCACCATCACCCTCACCACCACCACCACCACCACCACCACCACCACCACCCTCACCATCACCCTCACCATCACCACCACCACCCTCACCATCACCCTCACCACCACCACCACCACCATCACCACCACCACCCTCACCATCACCCTCACCATCACCACCACAACCCTCACCACCACCACCCTCACCATCACCCTCACCATCACCCTCACCATCACCACCACCCTCACCATCACCCTCACCACCACCACCACCACCCTCACCACCACCCTCACCATCACCCTCACCATCACCACCACAACCCTCACCACCACCACCCTCACCATCACCCTCACCATCACCCTCACCATCACCACCACCCTCACCATCACCCTCACCATCACCACCACCACCCTCACCACCACCCTCACCATCACCCTCACCATCACCACCACCTGGAACATGATGAGGCTCTCGTCATAACAGGGACACAAGGCTCCACACCTCCAACAAACTTATGTAATTTTCAAGATGATGAAGATGACATTTTTGACACCTGCCTTCCCTCCCTCTCTATCTCTCTCTCTCCCTGCCTTCCCTCCCTCTCTATCTCTCTCTCTCCCTGCCTTCCCTCCCTCTCTATCTCTCTCTCTCCCTGCCTTCCCTCCCTCTCTATCTCTCTCTCTCCCTGCCTTCCCTCCCTCTCTATCTCTCTCTCTCCCTGCCTTCCCTCCCTCTCTATCTCTCTCTCTCCCTGCCTTCCCTCCCTCTCTATCTCTCTCTCTCCCTGTCTTCCCTCCCTCTCTATCTCTCTCTCTTCCTGTCTCTCTCTCCCTGTCTTTCTCTCTCTGTCTTTCTTAACCCATTCCTACTTTCTTAACTCCCCTCTTCAACCCTCCCCACTTCCTCCCTCCCCTCTTCAACCCTCCCCACTTCCTCCCTCCCCTCTTCAACCCTCCCCACTTCCCCCTCCCCACTTCCCCCCTCCCCACTTCCCCCCTCCCCACTTCCCCCCCTGCCCACTTCCCCCCTCCCCTCTTCAACCCTCCCCACTTCCTCCCTCCCCTCTTCAACCCTCCCCACTTCCCCCCTCCCCACTTCCCCCCTCCCCACTTCACTCCCCTCTTCCCCCCTCCCCTCTTCAACCCTCCCCACTTCCCCCCTCCCCTCTTCAACCCTCCCCACTTCCTCCCTCCCCTCTTCAACCCTCCCCACTTCCCCCCTCCCCTCTTCCCCCCTCCCCACTTCATCCAATTTACATGTACCGAACTTGTCTTCATCTTTTCTTTAACATTTTAAGCCTCGTTCTTTTACCCAATCGCTACAACTTTCATAACGTTCTTCTATACACTATTATGTCATTGCATCTATTTAAATAACAACCAGTCAGTCTTCCTAATACATCCACATCAATCACGTTCCATTTCAATCACCTAATCACCAACATGTAGTTTAATTAAGATTATACTGGGTCAGACTTCTTATAATCCATCACAAAATACAATTAATTATTAACAAACAGCAAAATTACAAATGACTTTACTCCCTTCACCTCTCCCCAGCAGACCTCTAGCTTACTTTACTCCCTTCACCTCTCCCCAGCAGACCTCTAGCTGACTTTACTCCCTTCACCTCTCCCCAGCAGACCTCTAGCTGACTTTACACCCTTCATCTCTCCCCAGCAGACCTCTAGCTTACTTTACTCCCTTCACCTCTCCCCAGCAGACCTCTAGCTGACTTTACTCCCTTCACCTCTCCCCAGCAGACCTCTAGCTTACTTTACTCCCTTCACCTCTCCCCAGCAGACCTCTAGCTTACTTTACTCCCTTCATCTCTCCCCAGCAGACCTCTAGCTGACTTTACTCCCTTCACCTCTCCCCAACAGACCTCTAGCTGACTTTACTCCCTTCACCTCTCCCCAGCAGACCTCTAGCTGACTTTACTCCCTTCACCTCTCCCCAGCAGACCTCTAGCTGACTTTACACCCTTCATCTCTCCCCAGCAGACCTCTAGCTTACTTTACTCCCTTCACCTCTCCCCAGCAGACCTCTAGCTGACTTTACTCCCTTCACCTCTCCCCAGCAGACCTCTAGCTGACTTTACTCCCTTCACCTCTCCCCAGCAGACCTCTAGCTGACTTTACACCCTTCATCTCTCCCCAGCAGACCTCTAGCTTACTTTACTCCCTTCACCTCTCCCCAGCAGACCTCTAGCTGACTTTACTCCCTTCACCTCTCCCCAGCAGACCTCTAGCTGACTTTACTCCCTTCACCTCTCCCCAGCAGACCTCTAGCTGACTTTACACCCTTCATCTCTCCCCAGCAGACCTCTAGCTTACTTTACTCCCTTCACCTCTCCCCAGCAGACCTCTAGCTTACTTTACACCCTTCACCTCTCCCCAGCAGACCCCTCCTTTGGCCCTCAGATACCCAGGTTTCCTTTCACTCATCAAGCTTTCAATCATTCTTTTTTATCACTCTCATTGCGTCCACACACACACTCACACACACACACGCACTCACACACACACACACACACACACACACACACACACACACACACACACATTCATTCACCAAGGTATATTATTTGGTTTTTCTTCTCCCTTGTTACTGAATTCTTGGAGGAGAGGGCGAGAGAGGATGATGGTGAGAAGAAGAGAGTGGGAAAGGACGGAGAGAAGAGGAAGAGGAGGAGAGAATGGATGAGAAAGAACAGAGAAGAGAGTGGGAAAGTGAAGAGATAAGATGGAGGAGAGAGAGAGAGAGAGAGAGAGAGAGAGAGAGAGAGAGAGAGAGAGAGAGAGAGAGAGAGAGAGAGAGAGAGAGAGAGAAGACGTACCACATTGAACACGAACCTTACCATCTTGACCTCACGTAAATAGGACATAAGATAATGGAATAAAAGAAGGAAATAAGCCCCAAACAACAACAATTACACGTCTCTTCTCAACCCGGAATTAATTGATAATTAAGAGAGGCGTGATGGAGTGGGCTGAGGGGTTCTAGGGTGAGAGGGGAGAGAGAGAGAGAGAGAGAGAGAGAGAGAGAGAGAGAGAGAGGGGTGAAAGATTGAGTGGGGGGGGGGGGCAATTCTTGAAGGGCACTTACTTTTAATTGAGTGCTAAGCTATGGAGGGTCAGACGTGACATACACACACACACACACACACACACACACACACACACACACACACACACACACACACTGGAAGAGAAGGGAAAGGTAAGGGGGAGGGAGGGTATGAGGGAGAGGAGAGAGGGAGGGGAAGGGAGGGACAGATGGGGAGAGTGTAAGGGAGAAGGAAGGATGAGAGGGAAGGGAGACAGGGTGAGAAAGGGAGGGAGGGGGGAGGGTGAGAGGGAGAGTGAAAAGGAGATGGAAAAGTCAGACGGAAAGAAACCAACAGGTAATTACATGGGTAGACAGAGAACAGACAGACAGACAGACACAGACAAAGACTAACAGACAGACAATCAAGAGACTGTAAAAAAATAGGGAGAAGTAAATAAAAAATGTGTACAAACAGAAATGGTTAGGTTAGGTTAGGTTAGACTAGGCTACGCTAGGCTAGGTTAGGCTACGCAAGGTTAGGTTAGGCTACGCTATGCAAGGTTAGATTAGGCTATGCTACGCTAGGCTACGTTAGGCTACACACGGTTAGGCTAGGATACGCTACTCAAGGTTAGGTTAGGCTACGCTAGGCCAGGTTAGGCTACGCAAGGGCCCCTTTGATGTGAGGTCATTTACTCCACAGGTTCAATACTAAAAATGTCAACACGAGTCTCAAGGGAAACCGAGCTCCAGTTACTGATTTATTGTGTCCAACTAAAACAAAACAATGATAGACTACAAACTCGTCCTGTGTGTGAGATAATAGTGAGAGAGAGAGAGAGAGAGAGAGAGAGAGAGAGAGAGAGAGAGAGAGAGAGAGAGAGAGAGAGAGAGAGAGAGAGAGAGAGAAACACACACACAAGCAGAATTAGTCGCTCAGAAACTCAGAACTGGAGCGAAAAATGTCAATACAAATTAACTGTGAATTTTTTCATTAAGTATTTCAGAAATAAGACCGTATCAAAGAGAATTCCCCGGAGTTGCCAGTTCGTTAGTTATTTGCAGTTTATGTTTGCTGGCGTGTGCGTGCGTGTGTGTGTGTGTGTGTGTGTGTGTGTGTGTGTGTGTGTGTGTGTGTGTGGAGAGAGAGACAGACAGCCAGAGGAGGAGAGAGGGGGGGCGGGGTGAGGGGGGGAAAGGGGGTAAGGGGAACAGGGAAGGGGTGAGGGGAAGGGGGAGAACCAGGGGGCGGGGGTCAGGGGGAAGGGGGAAGGGAGAGCCAGGGGGGAAGGGGGACAGGGAGAGCCAGGGGGGAAGGGGGAAGGGAGAGCCAGGGGGGAAGGGGGGACAGGGAGAGCCAGGCTTGTGGTCTCTGTAAAGCTAGTTTAATCCTGCTGGCAACACGGGATCAGTTTAACCCCGCGGGGAGGCTTAAACCAGCTTTATTCTGGGAGACAATTGGAGTTAGTTTATCGCCCTGATTCAATCCACTTCTTTTTATCTCCCTTTATCTCCCTGGGTGAGTAAGAGATGCTAGTTTATCTCCCTGGGTGACTGACTGACTGACAGACTGTTCTTTCGACGTATGACCGATTTAAATCCCAACTGTTGACTAAATCGGTAATCGGGAAGAAGGATTAGGGAGTTGGGAGCAGATTTATCCTCTATATAAATAACTGTTATGTCCAGAAGTTATATCTTGGCACTGCTGAGGGAGGGAGCTGAGTGCCGGAAGTGCCTCCCCCCTGATGATCAAAGTCTATGTGCATACTTTGAAGTGCCCCATGATTGGTTCTTGATATCGTGACGTATACCTTAAAGTGCCATGATTGGTTCTTGATATCGTGACGTATACCTTAAAGTGCCATGATTGGTTCTTGATATCGTGACGTATACCTTAAAGTGCCATGATTGGTTCTTGATATCGTGACGTATACCTTAAAATGCCATGATTGGTCCTTGACACCGTGACGTCAGATAGCGTCCTTCTCACCACAACAACTACGACATGTTTGCGTTCGATTATCCCACGTTAAAATTTTTATTGGCTGAAGTTTATATTGGATTATTTTAACTTAATTTATATTATGGGAGAGCCGGTAGCATACGCCATTGTAAAGAAAGACCAATCAACACACTTCATGCCTCCAAACGCGTGGACTTTACCAAACGGGCCGCCTTCCACTATCCTCTCTCTCTCTCTCTCTCTCTCTCTCTCTCTCTCTCTCTCTACGCTGGTATTTTCTATATAAGCTCTGGGGCGACTCTTTCCATTACAACTTGCAGTTCATACCGCCACTTTTCTTACTTTATGACCAAATTTATACGAGCGTAAGTCAGTTTGTGGGTGGGCGAGTGTGGCGGGCGTCCAGTTTAGCGCTGGAGTGACGGTTCTTTCCTGTGTTGTGGGAGCAAGAGCTGTGATAAGACCTTACTGCCTCCCTGCCTCACCTCTCAACACTCAACCATGAATTATATATTATTTTCCACACATTTTTTGAGAGTAGAAGAACATTATTCTTCGTAAAACATCCAGACGCGGCGAATGAACAACAAAAGTTTTTAAAATTCAACTCGAGACGGTCATCTTGCCGGGTCAGCTGCGCATTTTGAGTCGGCAGAGACTTGGCCTAACTTGTGTTTCCTGCCCAGTTGCTCACATTACCAAACTTGCTCACTTTTTCTCTAACTAATGTTACCCGACCAACTCCTGTAGCTGTTAAAATTTTATTCCTTCCATGTTGCTCTCACTTGGTGGTGGTGGGGGGGGGGGGGGTGGTGTGTGTGTGTGTGTGTGTGTGTGTGTGTGTGTGTGTGTGTGTGTGTGTGTGTGTGTGTGTGTGTGTGTCATAGGTACATCCACAGGTACAGGGGGGTCATACACCTCTCTAATATACCCTTGATTATTTTAAAATTGCCACAATAACAAAGGCGATAAAATACCTTTGATCCAGAGTAGTAATTAAAAGAGTGACCTGCAGGCGAGGGATACAATAACATTTACCTGTGCTTACCTGTGACTACCTGTGTTTACCTGTGACTACCTGTGTTAACCTGTGACTACCTGTGTTAACCTGTGACTACCTGTGTTTACCTGTGACTACCTGTGTTTACCTGGTGTCATAATATACCTGGCGTGACCTGGTGACCTATTCTAACGCCCCCTGGGATAAAAAATTTCTCTGTATTGCTATATCGAGATTATGAAATTATGTAAGCCATACTTGTTAGAATTGAAGTATAACAGAAGTATATTGGAGTACAAGTGTGAGTACAAGTTTGATTACAAGTTTGAGTACACGTTGAATTGAGACAAATGACCTAAGGATTGTGAAGGTGTATCGCCGTGGTTGTGTATGTAAACAAAACTACGTCATTATTCACATGTTTATGATAGTATTATCCCCTACCTGACAGCTCTGACCAGGTAAATAGGTGTATAATTACCTGTATAATTAACCAAATGCTAGGTGTTAGGTAGTGAGGTTACAGCAGAGAGGTGGGTTGGGTTGGCTTGGGTTGGGTTGGCTTGGGTTGGGTTAGACTGGCCATTGATACCACTGGGTTGTAGATTCTGTTGTACAATGTAAACTACGACCACTACTTTCCCCTCCCCCAGATGGAAAGTACCACACTAACCCGTCACTTCCCTCCTCCAGATGGGAAGAACCACACTAACCCGTCACTTCCCTCCTCCAGATGGGAAGTACCACATGACCAGTGACGGGGAGCTTCACGTGTTGGAGGTCAGTCCCCAGGATGGTCTCTCCAGGTTCCAGTGCCGCACCTTACACCAGCTGACAGGTCTGACCCAGCTGTCTCGTACACCTGCCCGGATCATTATTACAGGTGGGTGTCTCTCACTGTCTCTCTCACTATCTCTATCTCTCTCTTTATCTCTCTCAGTATCTCTCTCCTTCCTCTTCCCCCTCCTCTTCCTCCAACATACCCCCCCCCCTCTCTCTCTCCCTAACCAAACGCCAGCACGAGCACTTAAGAGAGCCTGGCGTTGCTCCCCACCTCTTTAAATGATACAGTTATGGGAAAGCTCGGTTAGGCGGACGTTCGCTCGACCTTTTGCCGGCACTGGCGGTTCTTTTAGAGTGAGGCCAAAGAATATAAGATTATCAACTTTCATTACATGTAAGGGTCGTTAGCCTCTTGATGGGTCGAGGCCACTGGGGGGGAGGAAGGTGAAGGGGGATGGTGTGAAGGGAAGGGAAGGGGGTGAAGAGGGAAAGGAAGGGGAGAGGGTAAATGGGTAGGGAAGGGGTAAATATAAAAACAAATATGATTCTCAGTATAACACTTTCTTGCCCTCCTCTTCCCTCTCCTTTTTCTTATCCTCCTAATCCTTCCCCCTCCTCCTTCTCCTCCTTCCCTCACCCCATTATTCCCTTCCTCCTCCTCCTTATTCTTCCCCTCCTGATAATCCTTCCTCCTCCTCCTCCTCCTCCTCTTCCCCCTCCTCCTCCTCCTCCTTCCCTCACCCCATCATTCCCTTCCACCTCCTCTTCCTCTTCCTCCTCCCTCGTGTCTTATGTCATGCATGAAGAGAGGATAACAGCAGAGACCTACCCAATATCTTCACCTTTGTCGACTTTTTCTTTTTTATTCCTCCTCTTCCTTCTCCTCCTCCTCGTCTCTCACATTTTCTCCTTCTCTCTCTCTCTCTCTTTTTTCTTCACACGGTCGTAATCTTTCCTCGTTTCCTTGTTTTTCTTCTCCCTTTCTTCCTTCTCCTCCTCCTCGTCTCTCACACTTTCTCCTTGCCTCTCTCTCTCTCTCTCTCCCTCTCCCTCTCTCTCTTTTCTTCACATGGTCGTAATCTTTCCTCTTTTCCTTGTTCCTCTTCTCATCCTCCCTCTCACTTTTCTTCATTTCCGTCAACACCATTTCTCTTGTGTTTATTTTTCGCTTCTTCTCCGTCCTCTTTATTATCATTTACCTCATCTCCTCCTTCTCCTTCTTCTTCTACCTTGTGTTTCCCTTTCTTCGTTTCTCGTCTCGACAATTTTCCGTTTATTATTTGGCTTCTTCCTCCTGTCTCATTTCTTCTTCTTTCCTCCGTTAATTCTTGTTATTTTTTCTTCTTCTTTCCTCCATCTCTCTTCCCACCTTCGTATTATCCCCCAGTTATTCCCAAAGCCTTGTATTTACCTTCGTGTCATCTTCTACACTTCATATTTTCCCGCACTCTTTTCCGCCCCCCACCCCCACCCCCCATCACCCCCTCTCACCCCCACCCCCACCCCCCATCACCCCCACCCCCCCCCACCCCCACCCCCACCCCCCATCACCCCCTCTCACACCCATCAACCCCCCCCCCCACCATACCACCCCTCATCCTCTCCCCTTGCCACCACCACGTTTTTCCCGCGCTATTTTCCCGCCTTCATATTTTCCCGCGCTTTTTACCCGCCACCATATTTTCCCGCGTAATTTTTATCTTCGCTCTAGGATTCCTCCTTTAGCTCTGAGCGAAAAACTTCCTTAAAAGGAGGAGAAGGAGGAGGAGGAGGAGGAGGAGGAGGAGGAAGGGGGGAGGAGGAGGGAGGGGAGGAGAGTGGTTGAGGTGAAGAAGAAGAAGAAGATGAAGAAGAAGAAGAAGGAAGAAAGGAGGAGAAGGAGGAGGAGGAGGAGGAGGAGGATGAGGAGTAGGAGGGGGAGGGGGAGAGGAGAGTGGTTGAGGTGAAGAAGAAGAAGAAGAAGAAGAAGGAAGAAAGGAGGAGATCTTAAGAAAGAAAAAAAAAATAAAGAAAGAAAGCATAAAGGGAAGAAAATAAATAAATAAATAAAGAAAGAAAGAAAATAAAGGTAAGAAAGATAATAAATAAAGAAAATAAATACAAAACAAACAAACAAAGAAGACTTACTTTACACCAAACCCCCACACCTGAAGCTGGGTTTAAAAATACCAGGTAATTGTTATTTGATCGGCTCATTTCTTATATATAATGGAACCCACCACCCACCACCCACCCACCCCACCCCCAAAAAAGAATACTTTAAGGAATCCCCAGAACTTTCCGACTACTTAAATAAGTAAATGGGCTTTTGATAACGTTCTACTTAGATGGTTAAGTATTAAAGTTTTGAGGTTGGTTTTAACTTAACAGAATGGCTCACTGGCTGGCTCACTGGCTGGCTCACTGGCTGGCTGGCTGGGGGGAGGGGGGGGCGGGGGGGATATTATGTGTATCTAGGAGAGCTGCTTTTGGTAATGTGTGTGTGTGTGTGTGTGTGTGTGTGTGTGTGTGTGTGTGTGTGTGTGTGTGTGTGTGTGTGTAATAATAATAATAATAATAATAATTAACGGTTTATTGAAAGAGCTTGGCAGCCAGAAGGCTGAAAATATACAGTTACATATTTGGGGAGTGGGTTACGAATTACAAATAATATACAAGTAACATAAGTGACACAAATAAGACATATAATAACTTAGATGGGGAAAAGCTCAAACTACAGTTCAATTCAACATAGTGACAGTGTTACAGTATTACAAGTTATTGATAATTTTTACAATGGTTGGGACTGGGCTGTTCTTATAGCGATCAGTTCGTGCACGTATGGGCTGGATGCGGTTGTGGTGTCGAACAGCAATTCTCGGACAAGGGACCTCGGGTGGTAGTAGGAGCCGGTGTCGGGGATGGTGTAGAAGCTTCTTACCAAATTTGCAGATGAGGTCGTGGTGATGGTCAGTGAGAGTCGAAAGGGTCAGTGTGTTGAGCGCTTCTTGATATGTGGAGTAGGAGGAGGAGAGAATAATCTTGCATGCCCTCTTTTGCACTTTTTCTAGGTGTTTACGTTGTGTGGCATTTAGGGAGGAAGACCAGGTGGGGGAGGCATAGGTGAGCTTGGGAAGTATGAATGTTGTGTAAACACTGAGGAGCTCGTGTGCAGGAACTCCGAGGGACTTGAGTCGGCGGAGGAGGTGGAGACGGAAACTGGAGGATTTGACAACTTCATTGACGTGTGGTTTCCAATTTAGTTTGTTGTCTATGGTGACGCCGAGGAGCTTCGTGGAATCTACGACCTGGAGTGTGTTCGGACCTAGAGTAATGGAAGGAGGTGGGACAATGTCGGAGGAGAGGTTGATGTGCATAACCATGGTCTTGGTATGGTTGATGGTGACATGGTTGTTGGTAGCCCAGTTTTGGAGACTGTTCAATAAATCCTGAAGGGCGGTATAGTTGGGAGCAGAATTGTTGACGCTGATCCCAATGGTGGAGTCGTCGACATATTTCCAGCGAGCAGGGGTTTCTCTTAGGGCATCATTGATGAGCATAAGGAAGCAGAGTGGTCCCATCTTGGTGCCTTGGGGGACGCCACAGGTGAGTGACTGAAAGGTGGAGACAGCCCCTCGGAAGCGTACAGCTTGGCGTCGGTCACTGAGGAAGTCTGTAAGCCATGGTATGAGGCTTCTTCGAAGCCCGAGGTCAATAGCTTTGTTGATGATTATATTGTGGTCGACTAGGTCGAACGCTTTAGTGAAATCAATGAAGGCGACAGCTACAGACGTTTTTCGTTTCTCGAGATGGCGGTATATGTAATCGAGAAAGCTGACAAGACAGTGAGTGGTGGAGGAAGTTTTCATGTTGCCAAATTGCTGAGGGTCTACGACTCCTGCAATATCAGCATAAGCCCAGTCGAACACAAAACTTTCACAGATTAGGCTGGGTATTGGGGTGATTGCTATAGGTCGTAGCTGATTTAAGGATTGTGGGCTGGTTGACTTGGGCACTGGTGATACATAAGAGGTCTTCCAGTCAGCTGGGCATCTGGCTTGACTGAGAGAAGCATTGATGATGGAGCAGAGGGGTTTAGCAAGCTCCGGGGAGAACTCCTTGAAGAGTTTCATTGGTAAGTCAATGGGGGTGGTAGAGCGTTTTAATTTTAGTTTGTCCAGGCGTTTTGCTACGTCAAATTCTTCTACTAAGTCAGTGGGAAGGGAGGCTGGTAGGTAAGCAGGGAGAGTGGTTGTGTCAAGCCGTGGGAGCGTCTGGCATATAGTAGCGAAATGGTTATTTGTTTGCTCAGCTGCGTCAACACTAGTGAGATGGCTAAGGAAGGGGAGGGGGTGTGTCTTATTGTTTAGTCCACAGAGTTCTTTAAGCTTACCATACCATTGACTGATGTTGGTCTGTTTCAGGTGTTGTAATTTGGTTGGGTAGTGGGACTTCTTTGCAGTGCGTATTTCGCGGATGACTCGGTTGCGAAGGGACCTGTGTGTGAGTGTGTGTGTGTGTGTGTGTGTGTGTGTGTGTGTGTGTGTGTGTGTGTGATTTACCCCCAGTAAGTATGAATACATGAAGAGATGAATGTATTGAGTGTGTATGACTGTATATTTCTGTATATTTTTGGGTTATGTATACACGCTTATATCTACCAATGTAAAGATACTGTACCTAAATGTGTTTAACCTAACATAACCTAACATAACCTAACATAACCTAACCTAACATAACCTAACCTAACCTAACATAACCTAACCTAACATAACATAACCTAACCTAACCTAACCTAACCTAACATAACCTAACCTAACCAAACGTAACCTAACCTAACATAACCTAAAATTTGGAGTCGTGCGTCAAGTGAAGAAAACATAGTCGTACCCCCAGTGAACAAATCGTAAGTTAAATGAAAAAGTGGTACGGTGAAGTGAGAAAATCATGGTCGTACGTCAAGTGAACACGTCGTGGTCGTCCTCACACCAACACTCACATGTAAAATCCCAGTAAGGACACGGTAGACTCCCGCTTTGTATAAATCCCAGATAAAAAAAAGCACATTGTCATAAAATTCAGTTTCCAATCCGATTTGCAAATCACTCGTCATATAAAATCTTCAATCCAATCCGATTTGCA
>CAUDMG010000258.1:62500-65000 GCA_958450375.1 Homarus gammarus
GTCTAGGTTCCGTCAATCCTCAACTCAATTACCTAATGGTCAAGTCTTGTCCACCAGTCAACTGTTGGCATCACTGTTGTCGCCACTTCTTGTTTACTGTTGTTGTTTACCGTTGTTTACTGTTGTACACACACACACACATAACTTCTGGCTCATAATAGGAATACATACATACATACATGCATACATACATACATACATACATGCATGCATAGATACATGTTACCATACAAACACATCAGATATATGTACATGGTCACATCTACACACACACACACACACACACACACACACACACACACACACACACACACACACCTTCAGGGAAATAGAATTAAGCGTCGCTAAAATTTGATTGTGTTGGCGGCGACCACTGAGGTGACTTACCTGTTTTGTCTAACTTAATTATTATCCTACCTGACTCTACCTGACTGTATGTAACTGTACTACAAGTAATACTACACACATACAACCACAGTAAACACACACTACCACAACACACACACACACACACACACACACACACACCCACACACACACACACACACACTCCAGGTTCAGTATTCACCTCAATAGTTCGCCTAATCGCCAACTTTCTTGTATTTGCCGACACAGTTTCCCGCCAATTCAATTAAGGTTTTTGGCGGCGACTCCAGGGAGAGGTTGGGGGGGGGGAGGGGTTAGGGAGGGGTTGGGGGGGGAGACAGGAGAGGGGGGGGCAGGAATGAGTGGGTGGAAGATAGAGTAGCTGGAGAGAAAGAAAACGAGAATTTTTTACCTCGTTCCGTTTTCTAAGTATCGTTTTAAGTTAATCTTCCGTTTTGACTCACAAATTCTGGCGTTTTCTTCGTCTTAAACTGGAGATAAGAGATTATTTTCACTTGGCGATGAGTCTGGGTGCATTGCTGACGTCATATTCCTGTATATTTAAGTTAATGACGAGTCTGGGTGCATCTTGGGGGCCATTTTTTATCAATATTTTAGTTAAGGATGATTCTTGGGGCAAAATATAAAAGAATTCATCAAAAAGTCGTAGTTTAAGTGAAATAATTAGACGTGGTTTATAAATCTTATGGAAAAAATGAGCTTGAAATACGTAAGAATTCTTCTATAAATCGTAGTTAAAGTAAAGCAACTCGACGTGGTTTTTATATCCAACGTGAAAAAAAACTTAAAGTAGGAATATAAGAGACTACAAGACCCTATATAGTGAGGAAGAGGCACAGTCCCCTTCACTAGTGCGTTTACAGGGACTCGTCATATAAACATTCATAAATCATTATATTTGTTGTATCTGTTTTAATATTGTTTTTAATTTGATTCCTTAGTATGTAAACAAACACAGGGTTGGCACACTGCACAACACCTAACGAGCCCCTGTAAACGCACAAGTGAAGGGGACTATACACATCGAATGTAAACAAACACAGGGTTGTCACACTGCACAACACCTAACGAGTCCCTGTAAACGCACAAGTGAAGGGGATTATACACATCGAATGTAAACAAACACAGGGTTGTCACACTGCACAACACCTAACGAGTCCCTGTAAACGCACAAGTGAAGGGGACTGTACAATACATTACGTCTAGGTAATGTATTTTTCAGCCGCCGGTCGAGGAGGTATGTTAATAGTGTTTGACATTATAATTTAGCTCCATTACCACGAGTGCTAATGCTTTTGTCTCTAATGGCTAAGTCAACATCACTACCGAGAGTAAACAGTGATCCTGAGGAGTTTATACTGTGTCTCTGTCTATGTCTGTCTGTGTCTGTCTGTCTGTCTCTCTGTTTTAGGAGGATCTGGTCTCTCTCACAAGGGGGAGGGGGGGAGGTAGGTAGTGAGGTGGGTGCAGGGGTCGGGTGGGGGGGGGATGGTTCGATTCCGGTAACTCTTAAGTAAACATAGCAGTGATCATGGTGTGTATATACTCCCTGCTTCTGCTTCTCCTGCTTCTGCTGTGAGTCTACGAGATTCCACCTCATATTGCGGGCTGAGAGAGAGGGCATTCGATCCTATAAACTACCGCCTTTGTCTGACCTGCAAGTCGATGTTATATTTGAAAGCTAAACATTGATCGTGACGTTCAATACACTACTATATCTCAATGACTCTCTTAATAGCCTTAATAGAGTCTTCGATCCTATAAGCTTACTATAAACACCTTCTCTATTGGTGTTGATACACTCGACGTCATAACTACTGTCATCATTGATCTGGCGGTAATAGTGTCAAGTCTCCCGTGTTGATCCTGTTGTTGGTCCGAGTATAGTGTTCGATTCTATTAACTGTCTGAGTATAGAGTGTTCGATCCCACTAACCCTCTTGAGTATACTAGTGTTTTTGTTTCTATGGCCTCTTCGATCCTGTTACTGATGTGTTGTTAGGGAATTTATACATGACTTACAGCACTCACACACAAACAAACAAACAAACACAAACTACCTGTCAAACAAAAAACAAACAGAGAAAACCCATTAAAAACACACACACACACA
>CAUDMG010000258.1:67500-77500 GCA_958450375.1 Homarus gammarus
AGAGAGTGAGAGAGAGAGAGTGAGCCAGTGTGAGTGAGAAAGTATGACAGACACACACACACACACACACACACACAAGCCAAAACAAACAAACTCCTTCCTAATATCAACTTCTCACCCACCCCGACATAAAACTGCATCGCCAGCTCTATACACGACAACCTTACTGACTTAACTCACTTCTTCACTGACGGAAAATGACAGAAAATAAAATAAAAATAGACGGAGAGGAAATTTAATCGCACGTAAATAAAGACCGAGTCCATTTTCTGTGGTAGTGTCCATTTTCTATGAGTGATGAGAGAGGGGCGACTACTCGTTTCTACAGCTGGGGTGATCTCCATAATGGGGGGATGGGGAGGAAAGGGGGAGGGGTGGGGGGGGGATGGGGAGGATAGAGAAAGAAAGGGAGATGGGGGGGGGGGAAGTGATGGTGTTCTTGGAGACGAAACAAACACGTAGTCTGTCTGTCTCTCTGTCTGTCTGTCTCTCTGTCCGCTTGTCTGTCATTCTCTCTCTCTATCTGGGGAAGTTTACATACATACACACACACATACATACACATACTCTTTCTCACCTTCACACACTCTGAGACACCCCCCCCCCCACACATAATTACACACTATTACCACCGTGTGTGAGGGCCGCTGTTTACACTCTCTGTATCAACATAATTATAATTCTCATTCCGCGGTCCATCATCCACCCGACGCTGCCATATTTGACCTCTGACCTCTAGTTATGACCTTGACCTCCATCCTCCATCTGTGACGTTGACCTCTAACCTCTAGCTGTGACCTTGACCTCCATCTGTGACCTTGACCTGACCTCTAGCTGTGATCGTGACCTCTGACCTCTATCTGTGACCTTGACCTGACCTCCATCTGTGACCTTGACCTGACCTCCAGCTGTGATCGTGACCTCTGACCTCCAGCTGTGACCTTATACTCTGACATAAATCTTAAAAGAAAATCAATGTCTCGAAATTTGTACACACACACACACACACACACACACACACACACACACACACACACACACACACAATAATACTGATAAAAAGAAAACTATAACAACAATAATAACATTACAGAAAGACAGACAGACAGAAAGACAGACAGACAGACAGAAAGACAGACAGACAGACAAACAGACGCTGGAGCCACTAATGGATCTATATATGAGTCAACAACTAACACAAAATCTATTCCTATATATATATATATTTTCCAGGCCTACAGACCCCCTACAATAACTCCAAATATCACTTTATGATTTAGAGGGACAAATTGCATGATGGTGGGAGGGAGGGAGTGAGAGGGAGAGGGAGAGAGGGAGGGAGGGAGGGAGTGGGAGGGAGAGGGGGAGAGGGAGGGAGGGAGGGAGTGGGAGGGAGAGGGGGAGAGGGAGGGAGGGGAAGGGATATATAGATGGTGGGGGGAGGGAAGGATTACATGGGTGAAAGACACAGAGAGAGAGAGAGAGGGAGGGGAGGAGGTAGGTAGGTAGAGTTAGTGATTGAGTGAGGGAGGGAGAGAGTGAGGGAGGGAGAGAGTGAGGGAGGGAGAGAGTGAGGGAGGGAGGGAGAGAGGGAGAGAGTGAGGGAGGGAGGGAATGGGAGGGAAGATCCACCAGCTCTCCATCTATCATAGGGTAAAGCTCCTACCAGCGTCGCGTATATAAGCCGATTGGTTGGGGGTTATGAAGGGAGAGAGAGAGAGAGAGAGAGAGAGAGAGAGAGAGAGAGAGAGAGAGAGAGAGAGAGAGAGAGTCAACAGTACCGTGCGTAGTAATAGTCTATTTTTATCTGGGTGGATTAGTGTTGACGAGTTGAGGCTTTGATATGGAAGCTGACACTCTCTCTCTTTCTCTCTTTCTCTCTTTCTCTCTCATACACACCGAAACGATAACAACATCAACCCTAAAGGACGTGGTAATTGACCCACCATAATCAGCATCAGGGGTCGATTGGGTGTGTTTATATCAGGTAATCATTAGCAGGTGAGTCCAAAATGGCTACCTAAGAGGAGAGGCAATTGGACCTAAGCGGCTTAAAAGAGGTCAAGCCGATTTTTAAGCCGTTGTGTCCTCTGGCTGTTTCCTCCGATGGCTAGATGTATACATGAGTCCAATACAGCCGACGGGTAAGGGATATGTATACTGTATAGGTAGACGTATACATATATGCATAATATCAACAATCTCCCCCAACCCTCATAACCTAACCTAACCTAACCTAGCCTAACCTAACCTAACCTAACCATGTATACTACGGTGTGTGGTATACTGTACATATAGATATACATATACGGTACAAGTATACATATCAACCATAGTTCATTAAAGAGAGGATCCACATCTAACGGACCCTCGATATAACGGACTTTCACCTCTATATACAGTACAGTAATCCGTTAAAGAGAGAGAGAGAGAGAGAGAGAGAGAGAGAGAGAGAGAGAGAGAGAGAGAGAGAGAGAGAGAGAGTTCACTGTTCTATCAAACACCATAAAATTTATTGAGAATTTGTAAAAACGAAAAATTATAAGAAACGAAGGAATAAAATTTAATAACAGCAAATAAAAAAAAAATAGTTCGTAAATGCAGATGATATTGGTCTTACACAGATAACGATGAAGATAAAAAGAAATTGGGGAGATAGAGAAATAAAAAGTTAAATAGGGTTATCTAGGAGGAGGAGAGAGACAAAGGAGGTTAATGAAGGAAGAGATAAAAAAGAAATAGCAAAAATGAGATAATTATGTAAAGTAGGAAATCCAGATTAAATTAACCTTTAGACGCGAATATAAGTCACACGAAAAATATATAATTTACGTTATATAAATATGTAGATTAAAACAAAAAATAGGAATCATCAAAAAATAGCAAAAAAAAATAGGTAATAGTAATAGTAGATCTAATAGGTATAACTTGCCGGTACTGCAAGGCTTCGGTACACAAGGAGGAAACAGCCGGTACTGCTCCCCATCGCCTTCACTTCTTTGACGCTGATTTGATGATCTTAACAAACATACGGACGATACCCGCACTAACGATACCCACACTAACGATACCCTCAATAACGATGCCCACCCTAACGATACCCACACTAACGATACCCACACTAACGATACCCACACTAACGATATCCGCACTAACGATATCCGCACTAACGATACCCACACTAACGATACCCACACTAACGATACCCACACTAACGATACCTGCACTAACGATACCCACCCTAACGATACCCACACTAACGATACCCACCCTAACGATACCCACCCTAACGATACCCACACTAACGATACCTGCACTAACGATACCCACACTAACGATACCCACACTAACGATACCCGCACTAACGATACCCACCCTAACGATACCCACACTAACGATATCCCTCTTACCCAAACGATAATGGACGTAATTAAAGAAGAAATTCAAAACGTACCTGAAGTGTAGTGTGCCACTGTCCCACGAGGAGCTGTTAATTAGTCACACTTACCTGGAATATATATATAAAGAATATTAATTAGATTACCTGGCTGACGTCACACTCACACCTGTAATTAGTGTTATTAGTGACCTTCGATTTATTTTTGATATTAAGAATGATTTTCTGAAGTAGTTTTTTATATTGATGTAGTAGTAATATAATAATAATAGTAGTAGTAGTAGTAGTAGTAGTAGTAGTAGTAGTAGTAGTAGTATGATAATAATACTAATACTAATAATATTAATAGTAGTAGTAGTAGAAGTAGTAGTAGTATAATAATAATAATAGTAGTAGTAGTAGTATAATAATAGTAGTAGTAACAGTAGCAGTGGTTACCTTACACAGAAGGAAGCTTGTACTCGTAGCAGAGGAATCCTTGGCCTCACACACACACACACACACCTTGAACCATAAATCACACACCTGCAAAATCACCAATATATTAACTCTACCATAATTCCATTCACTACCTTGCAATATCACACACCGGTAATTCCAAACATGTCGACGAATTACTATCACTTAATACCTTCGATGTGAATTACTCTCAAGTGTAAAATATTGTCTTCGTATATAATAAACTCTTAAGGCTTTGAAATTATTACTCGAAATATATCATAATTAACCTAACTAAAGCGAGTATCGTATATATTGAGTGTCAGATTACATTCATTTAAAGTTATGTTAATTTAGTTTAGTTTATGTTCAATAGAATCTCAATTTTCTTTTACACCTAACCTCCTGAACAGCGAAAACACTTAAAACCAAATAAACCAATGCATATAATTAAACAAAACTTAATATTCATGTTTTTGGTGATATATTTCGTACATGTGTAAATATTAACAGGTTTCACATGAGCTATACTGTATATTTTCACAATTGAAATATAAAGACAAAAATCACTTAAAAAAAAGTTTATGTCTGCTGAGTTGAATATTACTTCCATCTCTAAAAATCCTCAGTTAAATTAAACACCTTTATATGTAACTTCAAATCAAACACACAAGTAAATATAAAATACATCTTCAGTCCTTACAGCATGAATAAGAGAGCTTAGACTTGTGTGTGGAACGATTGAACGAGCATCAAGTAACGAGAGATTTTCCGCTAGAGGCGCCACCACCAACCAGACAAATCCCAATGTAATCAGATGAAACGAGATACGAAATTACACCACCAATCATACGTCCCAGATTTCTAATAGATATAGAGAATCACATAGTAACGTCAGAATCACATAGGAGCGTCAGAATCACATAGGAGCGTCAGAATCACATGGACAAGAAGTACTGAGAAAACACTGAGGGTAGATAGTGTGAATTCGTATCAACATCATTCATTTTCCTTATTTTTTTTTTATTATTATGCTAAAGTATAATCATCTCATATGTTAAATAAGTATTAATCTGAGCCTAATTATCACTACCAAATATAGGTGATAATCTAAGTCAAATTATAACTTACCCAAATTAATTAATAATCTGTTTTCAATTATCATAAGAAAGGTAATATATTCCCATTTAATTATCATAAGAAAGGTAATATATTCCCATTTAATTATCATAAGAAAGGGGTAATATATTCCCATTTAATTATCATAAGAAAGGGGTAATATATTCCCATTTAATTATCACAAACAGGTTATAATCTTATCCCAAATCATCAAAAATAATAATCTAATCCCAATTAATTTTCCTCCTAAGATAATTCGATATCAATTAATTACCACCATACAAAAATATTAATCTAATCTCAATTAATTATATCACAACCCGCATCAGGATAACCAAACCATGATATACGGTAAGGCTTTTTTAAATGGACCGGCAATACACACACACAATATCCCAACCAAAAACCTAACCTAACCTAACCTAACCTATTAATCTAACGTTAAATTAATGTCAATGTTATCTTTAAAAAAAACCCGAATATTTTCCATGTAGAAGCTTTATACTAAATTATTTACGAGTAGCAGTTGAATTGGTTAGGTTAGGACTGGTTAAGGTTTGGTTAGGTTAGGGTAGGATTGGTTAAAGTGTGGTCAGGTTGGGTTAAGAGTGGTTAAAGTTAGGTTAGGTTAGGTTAGGTTAGGTTAGGTTTAATACAGAATGAATAAGGGCAAGTTAGGTTACGTTTGCATTATTGGAACCACGTTTTTAACATTGAAGAGTCGTACATTTAATTAGCGAATATAAAGGGGGTAAAAAAATAGAATGAAGATATATAGACGCGAGAATAAAAGCAAAAAAATAATAAAATAAAATTGAAAGGAGAATTATCTTCTATTTTGTTTTTCAGAATTACTCATCTCCCGTTTCTACCTTTAGGCAAACCACTTTAATTAAAAAAAAAACATTACTATTCTCTTTCCCATAATAAAACAAAATTAAACTGGAAAAAAAAATAGAACATTAATAAAGACTGAAAAAAAAAGTTGAAATTTAATACTACGATTCATTTATTGTATAACGAGGCTAAGCTTACCATAACTAAAGAATTAATATTTACTCCTCAGCTTAAAAACACCCACATATTAATTTTTTACCATAAATAAACAAATACCTTGAATAATTAATGCACCACTATTTATTTCCCAACACACATACTGCACACCTCTCACTAAACCAGGTAAACTCACTTGATGTGGTTGGTTACGTAGGGCAAGTGAAAGTGGTTAAGCAACCTTATTGAGGATGTTTGTGTTAATTTACATGCTTTATTGCTATTTGGGTTAAGTTACATACGCTAGTTAGGTTAAGACATGGCTAGGTCATGTTTGGTTTGGTTCACTTTACCTGAAAATATAAATGGTTTCACAGTCGTGCTCGTAATATTATTCTAAACTGGTTATTTATATGTTGTTATGAGTGTTGATGTTTAGGAATTAAACAAATATTAATAACATTTACTATTCCGTGCGTAGTCTTGGTGAGTTTATTAAATACTTGATATGATTTTTTGAGTCACAAACAAGTGGAAAATAATACACAAAAGGAATTTAAACGCAAAATAACTAACCGTCCTCAACTAGTCCAATGTAGAATAATTCAAAGATCTTAATTTATTCGTTAATTAGGTTAAGTTAGTTTATTTTGGTTCGTGATTACATAAATGATTTAATGCCGAAGTCCAACAGATTCCCTCTTGTCAACAAACACTGACCCAGCGCCCTGTTGCCACGGTCATCTCGTTAAGTCTTAATTAAATTTTACCAACGCCCAGCATCAGTTTATAATGCTAACTAATTCCACAAAAAGATTTAAACACTAAATATTAAAACCATAAAATATAAATATTCCCCAAGGTATAAAACACGTAATAACCATCTTAAACCAGGGGTAATATTCTGAGATCTACGTCAGGTTGTACTTGGTTTAATGTGATATCATAGTAAGTCAACATTTTAAGTGGTAAATACAAACATGCAACACTTAACACACACCTCACCACTTAACACCATCCTCCAGGTCTTCCTAAATACGTCAATAAGTAAAACCAACAAGAATTTCCTCAGTTTATCCTCAATATTCTTTTTTTTTTAAACATTTCTCACTTGTATACATTTACTTATTATTTAAAGTTTTGTTTAGTCCCAACGCGGAGATAAAGGTAGATATAACATTGGACGCCTATGACCGGCAATATGTGTTGAAAATTGTTATTATCTTCCAATATCCACTATTAAAAAGATAAGCCGAGGGTTATACTGTACAAGTATTACTATTATATTAACCATTGTGATATTTTGGCATAGATAAAATGTATTTTGTTGTCTGAAATAATGCGACTCGTGTAGGCCTCTTAAATATGGGCCTTTCACTTTATTATTTATTAAGTTCTGTTTAGGTTACGTAGCAAAGTTACCATACTGTAGGAACCACTCTGCAACACACACATGTGACATAATCAACGTTGCAAGTACCTATAAATAATTAACTAAAAACGCTATTAACAATTTCATCACCTCATTACATCAGTACCGACGCAATACATTACTCATCTACAGTTAAATCACAAATATAATTAATTTGTATTAATGTAGCACCGTATAGTATTATTAAAAACTAATATAATACTTAAAATAGAGAGAAAAGACAGAAATATATAGTAAAAAACATTAAAATTAAGAAACGTGTCATGTTGGTTTAATGTGTTTTCGGTTTTTTCGTTCATTATGTAAGTATTTATTAGTCATCTGTGTTTCAATATATCGTCTAGATCTTCTATAACACTTAGTAACTTCATATATCATCAGTTTTCTTCCCAGATTTAAAGAAAATTAAAAAATAAAATCGGACTTAATTATTGTCACTTGGTTTCGTCTGTTTTTATTTTTCACGAGTTAAAAATCTTGTTATTATGGAAAGAATCACAAACGTTACTTTTCAGTTTCCTAAGTTCGTGGATGTAGAATTAATGCTATTTAACTGGTAATAAATAGTTTAAAATAGCAAAATAAGGAAGCCTGAACTCACGCTTGACTATGTAGACTTTCCCGCCAAGATGCTCACAGGTGCCACCATGCGTTCATTATCTCTTAAATTATTTTTTTATAAAGCTTTTAATCCAATTATTTAATTAATTTCCGTTAATTGAAGTAGAATTATAAATATATAATTTTTAAATTTGATTATTTGTCTTATATTGATATCATAGCCGTTGTAATTTATTTTTTTGAGGGGTAAATTCTTCACTCGATATTTTAGGACAGATGACGTATACCAAAGTTGAGTTATATTAAAAACTATATTATAATAACTATCAACAGAGTGTATGGTCCACAAGAGAACAGGAAAATATTAAATAATTATAGTTTTCATTCTTCAATTATTTTCAAATATTTTTTTTTGTCTTTATTGTGATTTTCAACATAATATACAGAGACGTAACTGAACATGCAATTAATTAAAGGTCCTTTACACTACGAGTACAATGTTTACTTTCCTAAAGGTTATTAGATCCTTATTTCTACAGTTATTTCGACTTAATTCTATTGGGTAAGAAGAAAAAAAAGGTAATTAAATCCTTCCCAGGTTTCCTACTTACCGATAATAGCAACAGTGAGGAGATAATAGTCATATTAAAGGAACATCTCCCGTTGGTATTACTTCTGGCGGGTGTTTAAAAAATCCCCTTGATGCTTTTGTTGACACACGGGAGTTACTCAGTTACTGTATCGGTATTAAAATGTAGTTTATATGTACTCCATCTTATGTAAAAATATTTAGTAATTACAAATGTAGAAATGTTAAAGACTTAATTTCCGAGTCATGTTCACTAGGCTTCGTTTCTTTATTATTATTATTATTATTATTATTACAGAGGCTCAGGGATCAGTGCCACCACGTATGAGTGAACGAGCTGGCCGTGCGATGGCCCAGGCAGGTGACAGAGTGACCCTTCCTTGTGTGGCACAGGGCCATCCACCCCCCCACTACACGTAAGTATGACCCCCCATAACCCCCCACTACATTAAAGCACCCTACCCTCGTGTATATTAAGCCATCGAAAAAAAGAATGACGAAATTTTAATATAAAACCATTTAATTATTTGTATTATTTTTCGATGATATATAACATATTCTTTTAAAATGAATAATAGATGTATTTTATGGCAGTAGTATGTTATTTATATTTATGATGTAGCTGGTTATATTATTAATTTGAATATTAATGGTATTTATTCCGTATCGTGGTGTTTATGTGTCTGCCTCTTTACCTGTCTGTCTGTATCTGTCTCTCTGTGGCTGTCTGTGTTTGACTGTATGTCTTGTACCGGGTATCGCCTGTCTGTTCACTATTCTGTTCGTCTGTCCGAGTTGTATCTCTAATTTGTTCGTCTCTTTGTCAGTACTGTATACAGTAAAGGTGTACAATAAAGTACTTCTCCCAGGTGGTACCGGGGGACGGAGCCAGTGACGGGCAGTACCGGGATGTGGACGGTGGGCGGGTCCCTGGTACTGGGGCGAGTGGGCGTGGTGGACGCCGCCCAGTACACCTGTGTGGCCAACAACACTGCCGGGGAGACCAGGGTGTCCACACACCTGTTGGTCACCCTTCCTCTGTCTGTCCAGGTGAGCGTCCAGGTGACCCTTCCTCTGTGTGTCCAGGTGACCCTGTTTAATATCAGGTGTTACAGGTATTAACAGGTGTACACGTGTTACAGGTGACTCCTCGGGAGGTACAGGTGTTAACACAGGTGTACACGTGTTACAGGTGACTCCTCGGGAGGTACAGGTGTTAACACAGGTGTACACGTGTAACAGGTGACGCCCTGGGAGGTACAGGTGTTAACACAGGTGTACACGTGTTACATGTGACGCCCCGGGAGGTACAGGTTGTAACACATGTGTACACGTGTTACAGGTGACGCCCCGTGAGGTACAGGTGTTAACACAGGTGTACACGTGTTACAGGTGACGCCCCGGGAGGTACAGGTGGACGCGGGGGGGAGGCTGGAGCTGCGTTGTCACGTCTCAGGTGAACCTGTCGACA
>CAUDMG010000258.1:85000-112500 GCA_958450375.1 Homarus gammarus
GTTTCAGTTGAGACAGCCATTAGTGACGTCGAGCTAATTACCTTGATATGGTAATACTGCTTGTGTCCTATTGTGTTAAGGGGGGTCTATCTCTCTCTCTCTCTCGCTCTCTCTCTCTCTCTCTCTCTCTCTCTCTCTCTCCTCTCTCTCTCCCTCTCTCTCTCTCTTCTCCCCACCCCCCTGCTTTTTAACCTTTCTCCTCCTCTCCCTCTTCCTCCCTCCTCCTTAATCTCTCTTCTTCTCGTCCTCCTACTCCTCGTCTCCCCCCCCCCACCATAATCTCCCTCGTCTTGTTTTCCTCGCTGTATGCAAATTAGGCTCGAGTGATGACCCTCCAGCCCCGTACCTGTTATTAAGGGGAAGTTCCTCCACTCCCTTCACTTCCTACCGCAAACTAAACCTAACCTAAACCTAACTTAAACCTAAACCTAACCTAAACCTAGCCTAAACCTAACCTAAACCTAACCTAAACCTAACCTAAACCCAACCTAAACATTAACCTACATGTTCTTCTTGTTCTTTATAACAGGTGAACTTATTTTAGCTAAGAATATCAATAAGTAGATATTAGGTGTAAACTAAAATGTTATGCTGTAATAATATTTGTCACACACACACACACACACACACACACACACACACACACACAGACACGCCCACACACGCCCACACACGCCCGCACATCACCAGAACAATGGGTGAAGGTGGGCTGTGGTCATAGCCTCAGGGTCCTGGCTACACTGTCCACACTTAACCCATTCTGGACAATGACACACACGGTAATACCTCTAATGGTACTGGGCGCCATTATATCTGTGGTGTAATGGCTCTACAGTAATAGTTTAAGGCCTTTATAACGCCACAGTAATGTTTCGTGGTGGTGTTTTTGTGTGTATATTGTGTTGAGGGTGCTGAGGGGCATTATGTAAACATTGTATTGCTGCCATAACATAACACGGTGTTACAGGTACTTAGGTCATAACATAACACGGTGTTACAGGTACTTAGGTCATAACATAACACGGTGTTACAGGTACTTAGGTCATAACATAACACGGTGTTACAGGTACTTAGGTCATAACATAACACGGTGTTACAGGTACTTAGGTCATAACATAACACGGTGTTACAGGTGCTTAGGTCATAACATAACACGGTGTTACAGGTACTTAGGTCATAACATAACACGGTGTTACAGGTGCTTAGGTCATAACATAACACGGTGTTACAGGTACTTAGGTCATAACATAACACGGTGTTACAGGTACTTACGTCATAACATAACACGGTGTTACAGGTACTTAGGTCATAACATAACACGGTGTTACAGGTACTTAGGTCATAACATAACACGGTGTTACAGGTACTTAGGTCATAACATAACACGGTGTTACAGGTACTTAGGTCATAACATAACACGGTGTTACAGGTACTTACGTCATAACATAACACGGTGTTACAGGTACGTTAAAGGGCAGTACGTGTCAGCACACGGTGACGTCATCAGTCACGTCAACATCAGCTCGGTGCACGTGACTGACGGAGGAACTTACACGTGCTCGGCGGAGAACAGCGCAGGCAGCGAGGTGCACCGTGCACGCCTCAACGTGTACGGCCCCCCTCACGTGCGCCCCATGGGGCAGATGTCAGCCGTGGCGGGGGAGACCTTCATCGTCAGCTGCCCCGTGTCTGGCTACCCCATCCATAACATAACCTGGAAGAAAGGTGAGTTATCCTTAATATAACCTGGAAAAACAACACATAATAACAAAATAATTAATGATTTTAGAAGCAAATAAGTTTAATATTTACAAACTTTTCACTTTATTAACAGCTTGAAGTTTCATATTTTATAACAGTTCTTCTAAGTTACTTTTTGACAATTAATGTAATAATAAAGTGACATGTTTATCCTCTGTTGAAGTGTGTGTGTGTGTGTGTGTGTGTGTGTACACAATAACCAGCTGGTGTCACCGTACACAGATGGTGTCAGGCTGCCCACTAGTGTGTGTGTGTGTGAGTGTACACAATAACCAGCTGGTGTCACCGTACACAGATGGTGTCAGGCTGCCCACTAGTGTGTGTGTGTGTGTGTGTGTACACAATAACCAGCTGGTGTCACCGTACACAGATGGTGTCAGGCTGCCCACTAGTCACCGACAAAGGGTTCACGCCAACGGGACTCTTGTGGTGGAACAAGTGACTCGCACAACTGACGACGGCCTGTACTCCTGCACCGCCTCCACCAGGCAGGGCCTTACCGACACACAGGATCTCTCCGTCCGTGTTATGGGTGAGTCCTGGGGGGGGGGGGGGGGGAGTCCTGGGGGTCCTGAGGGGCTACTGGGGGAGAGAAGGACACCCAACACTTCTCCGTCTAAGTTATGGGTGAGTCCTGGGGGATACTGGGGTTCCTGGGGGCTACTGGGGGGGAGTCCTGGGGGATACTGGGGGTCCTGGGGGGCTACTGGGGGACCTCTTGAGTCCTCTTATAGAAAACGCACTTGTAACTATAGAAAACAAGGTACACACACACACACAAGTCAAGAGGACCCAGCAAGGTTAGGGTGAAGTTATAATTAAGAGCCGAAGTTCTCAAAGACTCTTGTAAAGTTTGGCCAAGATCGTCTGGTTCCTACCACAGGTCTTAATATTTCACACATCAACACAATTTCTAATCACAGCTTCCTAATCTGATTGTGTGATTAGGTTAATAGCTTTAATAACTTGCCTAATCCATCGTTACTGTAGTCTCCAATCAGGGCGACCTAATCTGATTGTGTGATTGGATTACTGTACCTCAAAGACTAAAAATATACAGACAACAATGCAAATCCCACTCAGAGGCGTAATCTGATTGTGTGATTAGATAATAGCCTCAGAAACTTGCCTAATCCTACTTCAGTATTTGCCAATCAGCTGGCCTTATTTCTGAGTGTGTGTGATTAGATATTAACCTCAGGAAGTTAATCTAATCCTACATTAATCCTCAACCAATCAGACAAATTTAGTTATGGGTGATTGTAACTAATCTTGAGGGTGATAATAACTAATCTCTTATGTTGATTTTCATAAATATTTTGGGTGATTTTAACTAATCCCTGAGGTGATTGTAATTAATGCTTTAGTTAAGTGCAACTAATCCTCAAATTAACTTTAAATAACCTCTAATGAACAACTAATTTTATACAACCTACTAATTCACAACATATCCTTATCTAATTTATTCCATTTAATTTATATAATTTTGATATTTAATTCACAGCATTTAGTTATATACAGGTAATTTGGATGGATCCTAATTCATCATAACTAATCAATAATACCTTAATATATATCAAAATATATATAATTTCTATCTAATTTATATATATAATTATAATTAATCCCCTAACTATGTGACGTGTCTATAATTATACCTATTTATATATATCTTTCCTTATATAATCTGTATAATTCCTATAATTAGTACTAGAACAAGAGTTAGATTTACTACCTTACAATATATAATTATATAATCGTAAGCCAATTATGATAGACTTGTATATAATTTCAATAATCCAAAAAATATGTTAATCTATTTTCCTCCTAATTTAGTTATATTCCTTAGTTATCATTATTCTAAGATAACATAACACTAGGTCATGTTATCATCTGAGTTATGTTAGTTTGTACCTCAAGACACAGGGTTGTTAGCAGTTATATACAGTGGACAAAGAGTGAGATGGATGGATAGATGGATAGATAGGCATAAGGATAGGCAGATAGATAGGCATAAGGATAGGCAGATAGATAGGCATAAGGATAGGCAGATAGATAGGTAGCCAGGTGGATGGATATATTGGGGAAGAGAGTGACGGACAGATCACTAGATACATACGTACTTACATTCACACATACATACATACCGTATGTGAAGCAGGCAGCAGACAGGCAGGCAGCAGCAGACAGGCAGGCAGCAGCAGACAGGCAGGCAGGCAGCAGTAGACAGGCAGGCAACAGCAGACAGGCAGGCAGCAGCAGACAGGCAGGCAGCAGCAGACAGCAGACAGAGGGGCTGATGGTGGTGTGTTACAGTGGCCCCGGATGTTCAGCCTTTCCACTTTGAGGACAAGTTAGAGGCTGGGGAGCGGGCGGGGGCGGCGTGTATAGTGAGCAAGGGAGACCCGCCCATCACCTTCACCTGGGAGAAGGACGGGCGGCCCATCGAGGAGGTGGAGGGCGTCACTGTGTCCACCATCAACCAGTTCTCTAACACTCTCATGATCAACCGCCTCACTGCTCTCCACACCGGCCAGTACACCTGCCGGGCCTCCAACCACTGGGCCGAGGCCACCCACTCCGCCGACCTCGCCGTCAATGGTACGCCCACGCCCGCCCTACACCTCGGAGCTGCACCACGGGCGTCACCACCACCACCCACATAGACCTACGCTTCTTCTCTCTACTTTTTTCCAGAGTAAATTTGACGCGACTGTTTTGTTTATGTTGTTGTCAGAGAGAATACCTTTGACGTGTGGCCAACCTACTGTACAGTACTTACCGCGACTGTTCTTCCTCCTGCTGTTACTGAGCGTCTCCTCCTTCTGCCCTCAGGTGTTGTCCTCACCCTTCAGAGTTGATGTTCTCCTCACCCCACCTCCCTGTGTTTCCTTCTCTGGGGTACAGTGGTTGACCCC
The DNA here is from genome assembly GCA_958450375.1 of Homarus gammarus. NCBI lineage: Eukaryota > Metazoa > Arthropoda > Malacostraca > Decapoda > Nephropidae > Homarus > Homarus gammarus. The sequence goes on from CAUDMG010000258.1 coordinate 89,680, forward strand.
TAGCTCGCTCGCGGGGGTCAACCACTGCCACCGTCTTGCGGAGACCTGTACCAGTTGTGTAATTTACTGGTGTTTATCCTCAACCCTTTGATGTGTGTGAATGTGTGTGTGTGTGTGTTGCAGTGCCGCCCCGCCTGGCGCCCCTCAACTTCCCAGTGGGTACCCGAGCTGGGATGCAGGCCAGGGCCACCTGTCTGGTGCAGGAGGGGGACCAGCCCCTCACACACTCCTGGCAGAAGGACGGACGCCCACTCGACCCCCGGCTGAATGTCCGCACCTCCCAGCTGGACACCTTCACCTCCATCCTGGTGATCGACAGAGCCACGGCCGACCACTCCGGCAACTATACCTGCGCTGCCTCCAACGCCGCCCGCACCACCACCACCACCGCCCGCCTGACCGTCAGCGGTAGGCCGCCCACGGTCTCACGCCCTCTGTGGCACGACTATCAGACTAATTAACAGGGAGGAGTAATGCAGGGGAGCAAGAGACTAGTAGTGGGTGGTACAGTAGGTCAGGTAGAGGACTAGGGCAGTACACCAGCCACAGGTAAGTTAGTCACCACACACCTCACCTCACAGCAGAGTCTTCTCGTACACAGTTGGTCGTTACCTCCACACACTCCAGGACAATAATAAACATTTTCCTGATGAGAGTAACGTAATCAAATCTTTCCCACCACTCCATTAATAAGTCATTTTAATCTTACCTACGAAACGATTCATATCTAGTGTACGACTCGACCACCACCTGACTACAACACACCTGCGGCGAGGGGGGGAGATCAACTGTTGTTTGTGTATTGCTCTACTTTTTTCCTCGTTTCTGATGTAGTGAATATCAGATTTCCCAGCTGGATCAAAGGTCAAAGCGAGTGTGTCTGTGTCTGTGTTTGTGTCTGTTTGTTTGTTTGTTTGTGTGTGTGTATATCTGTGTATGTGTGTTTACTGATGCTCCTCCCTCCCCGCCAGTCAGGTCAGCCTCGACGATGTTGTCAGAGGAGGGTGACCTGACACACGCCAGAAGCCTGATGTTGATGTTAGCTACTTCACAACATGACTGGCCAGGAAGGTGATCTCTCAGAGGTGATGTTTGTGTACACGCTGAGATCATCGACGGCTCCTCCATGTTATAGTTGATTCCCCTGACAGAGAGATCACCTCCCTCCAGTGAGACAGATTTAGAGATAGATCTTTTGAGAGACATTGACTGCTTGTGGGTACTGAGAGACATTCTGACACACTATGGGTCCTATGTGGCACATCTTCTCTGCTACTTTCCTTTTACAAACAAAACTCCTTTACACACACACACACACACACACACACACACACACACACACACACACACACACATACTGTATATACATACTGTACATACAAACACACACACACATATATACATACAAACATACACTCACACACAAGCTCTGCCACTTTAACTTCTTTGACTTACTCTGTTGTACATATAATAACTATTGTGTAGTGTTAACCCGCCTGTGTTAACAAAGGTTGTGTGTTCTTTGTTAACATATTTGTTCATAATGTTTGGGAAGTAAGTGATAATTTGGTCAAATTTTTGAAAACTTTTTTTAGTGTTTTCCTCCTTAAAATATCCAGAATAATATTACAAGATTTGTCTTACAAGTTTGTTAATGTTTAATAATGTGACAATATATGTTAGATAGTGATGACGCAATACATACTGGGTATTGACCTGTTGCCCCCTCCCCCCTGGGCCTGACCCCCCACAGTGCCTCCCACTTGGGTGGTGGAGCCTACCAGTGCCAGCGTGGCTCTTGGAGGCAGCGTGGCACTCCACTGCCTGGCAAAGGGCTTCCCCAACCCCACCGTCGCCTGGCGCAAAGAGACAGGTGAGTCTACTGTCCTGTTCACCTGTGTTGTTCACCTGTGTTGTTCACCTACCACACGCACCTTATCTTCCTCTCCGTGTGCTGTATATACCACAAGAAACACTACGCTATATACATCTTACACCTCTACATCTGCCATCTAGTATATGATAGATCACAAGTAACCATCTCAACATCTCTTACAGGAACACAAGTAACATCACACCATATGTAAAACAAACAATACAAAACACATAACTCATCTATTATATTTACATGAAAATTATACAAAGTCTATTTCATTTTCTAGTAAAAATTTTCCCACTAATATATTATGGTAATTAAATGGAGAATATACCTAAAAATTTAACAACAACATTGACGGAAAGTCTGTTTTAGCGTAAAATTCGTAAATGAAAAAAACTCAGCGAAAAATAATTGTCGGGAGGAGCCAGCAGCGTAAGGTGATCAGTGAGGCTTATCAACATTATATACCTGAGGGCTTATTCTAATTAACAAGTCAGGTAATCCCAGGTAAACTTGCTTCACGATATTCCAAACTTAGTGTTTCCTAAATCGATATAGGAATACTACTACTAATTCTTCTACTACTACTAAAGCAGCATTATTAATACTACTACTGATACTAATAATACTAATACTACTAATACTAATAACAAAAACATTTATACGAAGCCCTAAAAAAAAAATAAAAATAATTCTAGTGCCAATTGATTAAGTTATCCCTCATAAATTACCTCCGTGATAGAAAATGAATATATATTGTTGAATGGATAACTAATATGTATGTGTGTTGTTGATAAATGTGAAGATTATTGTATATTTTGGCCGCTAAAAAGATTATTATATATTTAAAATGAATAATTGGTTACGGATTTATAGGCAAGAGAGATGTGTGTGTGTGGGGTGGTGATGGTGTGGGGGGGGGGGTGATGGTATTTGTGGGTGTGGGGGGTGATGGTGTGTGTGTGGGGGGGTGATGGTGTGTGTGTGGGGGGTAATGGTGTGTGTGGGGGGGTAATGGTGTGTGTGTGGGGGGGGTGATGGTGTGTGTGTGTGGGGGGGGTGATGGTGTGTGTGTGGGGGGGTGATGGTGTGTGTGTGGGGGGGTGATGGTGTGTGTGTGGGGGGGTGATGGTGTGTGTGTGTGTGGGGGGGGGGGTGATGGTGTGTGTGTGTGGGGGGGGGTGATGGTGTGTGTGTGTGGGGGGGGTGATGGTGTGTGTGTGTGTGTGTGGGGGGGGGGTGATGGTGTGTGTGTGATAATAATAATAATAATATCATCCTACTCTTCCTTTTCTTTCGCCCTTTCCTCCTCCTCTTCCTTCTTCTCTTCACCTTCCTTCTTCCCTCCCCCCACCCTCCTCTCCCTCCCACCCTCCTTCTCTCCTTCCCACCCTCCTCTCTCTTCCCCCTGCCACCCACCTCCCTCTCTCCTCCTCTTCCAACATTAATCACCAGACAGTCCTTGGCTCGAGTAACACACTTGAGATTAATACAGCCAGAATTTATTTGTTTCCTTCGAGTGTTTGAGCAAACTTTGTGTGTGTGTGGGGGGTGGGGGGTGGGGGGGTGTGGGGGGGGGGGTGGGATCTACATGGTAAGTGTATCTCACAGCTCCTCGAGTCTTGTGAATCACCCTCAAGTGCCTTAACTTTATCTGGGCTTCTTGAGGAAAGTTTATCCTTGTCTGAGCTGATCGTCTGTCGCGGCGGACCATCTGTTGTGTGTCTGTGTGTGTGAAAGAGAGTGAGAGAGAGAGAGAGGAGGGAGAAAGAGAGGAGGGAGAAAGAGTGACATTAACAGAGAGGGTGATAAAGAGAGAGAGACAGAGAGGGGGAGAGAGTGACTATGACAGAGAGAGGGAGAAAGAGAGTGACAGTAACAGGTATAAAGAGAGAGAGAGAGAGAGAGAGAGAGAGAGAGAGAGTCAACACAACACAACACACCACAACACTACACTCTCATCCCCTCGTCATTAAACCAGCATCACATTTCATCGTGTAACACAAGATTCTCCTCTGCTTCCTCACAGTCAAATCACTCAGTTCCCGGGAAGTTAATAAGTGTGAAGTGAAAACTACATAACTGTAGTGTGTTAAATTAATTCTTTTGTTAGGGATTCAGTGTGTGTTAATGCCTCTTGGTTAACTGTAGTAGTAGAAGTAGTAGTGGTAGCAGCAATAAATAACGCCCACGCCCTCGTACCAACAGTGTCAGGACAGTTCGTGGGCGTGGCCACAGGTGAGGGCGGGGTGGCCGGCTGGGACAACGGGACGCTGTCTGTGAGTCGCGCTGAGAGACGCCACGAAGGTCGCTTCTTGTGTGAGGCGAACAACGGTGTGGGTGCTGGCCTGTCCAAGGTGGTCACTCTCAGCGTTAACGGTGAGTAACGGAGTAACGGTGAGTAACAGAGGGTGACGGTGAGTAACAAATGATAACAGTGAGCAACAGTTGACAATAACAGAGTTTAGTCAGTAATGTTTATAACATAAACTGACCAAACTAACAAATGTTTGTCTCAAGATGTTAATATCACCGTCTTGTGCGTCAGAGCCGCCCTGGTTCGCCGTCAGAAGTCAGCGTCAACAGGTGAAGGTTGGAGGAACCGCGACACTCAGCTGTGAGGCGCGCGGTGACGCCCCCCTGGCGCTGTCCTGGACCAGGGGCACAGCCCCCCTGCCTCCCCTGCCAAGGTATGTCCCCCTAACATTCCCCTGGACCAGGGGCGCCGACCCCTGCCTTCCCTGCTACTGAGTGGTCGAGAGAATGAGTGGGAGGTGAAGTAAAGCGACATCACAGGGAGGAGACAGGACGACAGGAGGGAGGCGGCCATAAATCTGCTGCTTAAAGCTCTGAATAGGTGGGAGGGTCGAGGTGGCGGACGGTGAACAACGAAGAGAAAATGTACCGATGCTGGAGTAAGGTGGAGGGAGGTGTGGTCATGTGCTGGGCAGGCGGAGGAGGGAAGAGGATAACACAACACAACACAACACAACACAACACAACACAACACAACACAACACCTCAGAACAAAATTAATAATATCACAACACTACAGCATAAATTACAAAGTACATTTTCAACACATATGAAAAATTTCCCTTTATTTTCTTTACAAAACTCATTATTCAGAGCTCACCATCACTAATGACAAACTCAAACTCAAAAAACTCAAACTAAAATATCAGATTCAGTAAAAAAAAAAGAAAAAGAAGTGTAAATGCAAATTCCTGGATGAAAATGAAAAAAAAAAAAAACAGACGGAAATTTCATAACGTCAAAATGTCATGAAAAATGAAAATAAATTAAAAGAGAAGATAAATTACTGACTCACGGGTGTAATGTGAGGCCATGATGCTCTACCTACCCTCTTTCTCTCCCCCCTCTCTATCTCTCTCTCTTCCTCTTTCCCTCTCTATCTCTCTCTCTTTCTCTTTCCCTCTCTATCTCTCTCTCTTCCTCTTTCCCTCTCTTCCTCTTCCTCCTTTCCTCCATCCCTTTCTCTCTGCCTCCAACCCTCCCATCCTCATCCCCTTCTCCTTCCCTCTCCCTCTTCTCCCCTCCCTCCCGCTATCCATCCCTCCCTCCTTACCTCCTTCTATCCTCCTTAACCTCCCAACCCCCTCACAGCAGTCTAGTATACCTTATAGGACCTCGTTCACAACATTAGGACTAAAACCCCCCATCCGTTGATCTATTAGCCCAGGTAAGACAGATCCTATTTACACCCACCCATTATCCCACCTGTTACCTGTCCAACCTAAAGTAAATTTGACACCTCTCAGCATAGACTTAATTAATAGCGGCTCTAGGTAACTCATTAACAGGTATTTCTCAGGTAATGTTTACGTTTTACCTCGTTAAATATTTTACTCCTGGTGTAATAGTTTTAATTAACATGTTTATATCACCTTTATTTACCCCCCCCCCCCACACACATATCTTCCAAAAACACACTCACCTCACAGACCAACAATACTGACGGGACATTTTTAAGCTGGGTGTATTAGTCTAACACCTAAACCTGCCCTAAGGTGTTCCCAGGGGTCAAGGAGAGTGTGTCTTACCGAGTGTGATATACGCTGGACCCCTTAAGACGTGGTGTATGGAATAATCTTCTATGTATTTTAAACACATTACAAAATAAACGTTCCCTTGAATTTCTTTATTATGATGACTAAAATATCTTGAAAATCCTCTCAATCTTTAATGTCTCTCTCTCTCTCTCTCTCTCTCTCTCTCTCTCTCTCTCTCTCTCGACCCAATTTACTTAAAGGCCCCGTCCTTCTGCCCCTCCTACAGGCACCTCCCACTTACTTTACTACTGCTCTAGGGACGTCGTTCTTCTTTTGTCCTCTGTTGTAGATTTAGTGCCCCCGGTAGCAGGTCTTAAGGAGTCTTGGCAGGAACCGAGGTGTGTGTGTGTGTGTGTGTGTGTGTGTGTGTGTGTGTGTGTGTGTGTGTGTGTGTGTGTGTGTGTGTGGCCTAAATATTACCATAATGCTTCTCAGGTTAATATAAATGATAACAGGGCGTCAAACATCAACTTAAATTTCCCTACAATGTTCTTGATTAAGGCGACAACAGTATACAGACCGTTAATCTGATACACCTGTCCTTCCACACCTGTTCCTCCATACCTGTCTCCTCCCTTAGTGTCAGGTAATAAGCTTGGTGGTGTCAACAGGTACGAGGTGTCAGAGAGGCAGAGCGAGGCTGGCCAGGTGTCAGAACTTGTACTACGGTCAACACACCTGAGTGACTCCGGCCACTACGTCTGTACCGCCACCAACACCCACGGGGCCCTCACTGCTGACTTCCACCTGCTGGTCCAAGGTACAGTGATGGTACAGTGATGGTACAGTAGTGGTGCAGTAGTGGTACCCCCACCCACAGTAACACTATAGTACCCCCTCCCTCCCCCCAGACGTGCCGGGGCCTCCCTCAGGAGTGACGGTGACGGAGGAAGGATCTCGTCACCTGACGCTCACCTGGACTCCTCCTCAGGACTCCAACGCTCCCATCACCGCCTACCTCATCACCTTCGACGCTCAGCAGTCACCTGGTGTGTGGGTGTTTACAAGTCTTTATATATTTATTATTGGTGAGTGGTGGGCAAGGTGGCCCCAGGGTGGACCAACATAACACAATCTGTCACCCGCCAGGTGTGGACGGGCCGCGGGAGGTGACAGTAGAGGGGGACCAGCAGCAGGTGAGGCTGGACACACTGCGGCCAGCCACCACCTACACGCTGACAGTTGTGGCGGAGAACCGCGTTGGCCGCAGCCCTTCCTCCCCGCCCCTCAGGGTCAGCACCCAAGAGGAGCCCCCAGCTGCCCCCCCTCAGGGTGTTAACGTGAGTACCTGTGTGTGTTGTGGTGTATACTACAGGTGTTATGTTACAGGTGTTATGTTACAGGTGTTATGCTAGAGGTGTTATGCTACAGGTGTTATGCTACAGGTGTTATGTTACAGGTGTTATGCTACAGGTGTTATGCTACAGGTGTCATGTTACAGGTGTTGGCAGTGTCGTCTACAGCTCTACAGGTGTCCTGGGAGCCGCCGCCACAAAACCTGACCAACGGCGACGTCCTCGGCTACTACCTGGGCTTTAAGGACGCCAGGTGAGTCTCCCTCACACACCTGGGCCTTAAGGACGCCAGGTGAGTCTCCCTCACACACCTGGGCCTTAAGGACGCCAGGTGAGTCTCCCTCACACACCTGGGCCTTAAGGACGCCAGGTGAGTCTCCCTCACACACCTGGGCCTCAAGGACGCCAGGTGAGTCTCCCTCACACACCGGTGACGCCAGGTGAGTCTCCCTCACACACCTGGCGCCTGTCTCCCACACCTGGGCCTCAAGGACGCCAGGTGAGTCTCCCTCACACACCTGGGCCTCAAGGACGCCAGGTGAGTCTCCCTCACACACCTGGGCCATAAGGACGCCAGGTGAGTTTCCCTCTCACAATATTGACGCCATTTTGCCAATTAACTCTGTTCCTCTCTCTCACCTCTCACTTCCTCACCTCTCACTTTTCTCTCTCACCTCTCACTTTCTCTACCCTGCAGTGAGGGTGAGGGAGGGGCGTATAACTTCACTACGGTGGGCGTGGAAGGCGTGGGCGTGACTACAGCCACCCTGGCAGGACTACGCCCACACGCCCGCTACGCCGTCGTACTGCAAGCCTTCAACTCTAAGGGCGCAGGACCTGCCTCACCTCCCGCCCTGGGCACTACCCTTCACGACAGTGAGTGTGTGTGTGTGTGTGTGTTCATCTTATACCCACACTTAATATAACGAATCACTTCACTTCACTTCAGCTGCCCATCACCACTTCCTTACACTCGCCTCCTCGCCTATAGCACTCTCTCACTCTCTCTCTCTCTCACTCTCTCACTCACTCACTCACTCACTCACTCACACAGAACCGAGCGCTCCTCCCGGTCACGTGACGTGTGAGAGTGTGACGTCATCAAGCCTGGTAGTGACGTGGTCGCCTCCTCCTCCTCGTCACAGGAACGGGGTCATCACCAACTACCGCTTGGCTTACTCCCACGCCTCCTCCCACGGTGAGTGCCTACTGCCATGGTGACTGCCTCCTGCTGCGCCTCCTCCCACGGTGAGTGCCTCCTGCCATGGTGACTGCCTCCTGCTGCGCCTCCTCCCACGGTGAGTGCCTCCTGCCATGGTGACTGCCTCCTGCTGCGCCTACTCCCACGGTGAGTGCCTCCCTCAAGTACACACAGACACATACATACAGTATAGTAACTTAACATAGTGTGTTCCTCTGTGTTAGGTCACAACTTATTGTTACCCCTAAGTGTTTCTCAGTAATAACCACAGTTGTTCAGCTCGTAGTGTGTTCCTCTGTGTTCATTTGCTGTGTTCATCTGATATATTTCTTGTTTTCGTGCAATATTTCTAAGTCTTTATCTGAATTACTTATACCCTGTTATTGTGTCATGTGTAAGAGTGTGGAGTCAGGTAGAATAATGTGTCATGTGTCACAGGGAGGAGTGGCAGCGTGGTGTCAGAAGGGTTGAGAGCCACAGTAGCTGGTCTGACACCTTGGACCAACTACACGGTGACTGTGGCGGCGTCAACCAGAGCTGGGGAAGGTGTACACTCCCACCCCCTTGTGTGTACTACTGACCAGGACGGTGAGTTACTACTACTATTGCTACTACTACTACTACTAGTACTACTACTAACCCATCCAAGTAGTAGACAAGTGTTAGGTCAAGCAGAACAGTCGTAATATTTTAACAATAATGAGAACATAATGTTATTGTTTTTGTTGAACGTTGTTAATTGATATAACACTTCCTCCATCAGTAACACCTCCTCCCTCAGTAACACCTCCTCCCTCAGTAGCAGTAGCACCTCCTCCCTCAGTAACAGTAACACCTCCTCCCTTAGTAACACCTCCTCCCTCAGTAACAGTAACACCTCCTCCCTCATTAACACCTCCTCCCTCAGTAACACCTCCTCTCTCAGTAACACCTCCCTCAGTAACAGTAACACCTCCTCCCTCAGTATCAGTAACACCTCCTCCCTCATTAACATCTCCTCCCTCAGTAACACCTCCTCTCTCAGTAACACCTCCTCCCTCAGTAACACCTCCTCCCTCAGTAACAGTAACACCTCCTCCCTCACAGTGCCAGAAGCGCCGGCGAGGGTAAAGGCAATAGTGTCGGGTCCTCGGGCAGCCGTAGTGTCGTGGGCGCCGCCCGCACGCCCACACGGGCGTATCAGCCGCTACACCGTCCACTGGGAACCAGCAGGTGGGCGTGGCTCCGCCCACAGCCGCCGTGTGGAGCCTCACCTGACGCACCTGACCCTACATGACCTGTCTCACACCACACACCAGGTCAGTACTAACACCTGACCCTACATGACCTGTCTCACACCAGGTCAGTACTAACACCTGACCCTACATGACCTGTCTCACACCAGGTCAGTACTAGCACATGACCCTACACAATATCATAGGTGTGTTTTACAGATGTGGGTGAATAACAGGTGTGTCTTACAGGTATGGATGAGTGACAGGTGTGTCATACAGGTGTGGGCAGTAAACATGTGTGTCGTACAGGTGTGGATGAGTGACAGGTGTGTCTTATAGGTGTGTGTGAATAACAGGTGTGTCTTACAAGTGTGGGTGAATAACAGGTGTGGGTGAGTGACAGGTGTGCCTTACAGGTGTGGGTGAATAACAGGTGTGGGTGAATAACAGGTGTGGGTGAGTAACAGGTGTGTTTTACAAGTGTGGGTGAGTGACAGGTGTGTCTTACTGGTGTGGGTGAGTAACAGGTGTGTCTTACAGGCGTGGGTGAATAACAGGTGTGTCTTACAGGTGTGTGTGAATAACAGGTGTGTCTTACAGGTGTGGGTGACGGCGTCCACCAGGATGGGTGAAGGTCCCGCGAGCAGCGTGGCCGTGGTCAAGCCCACACACACAGGTACGTCCATACGTACACCTGTACACTATGTTTACATCTACACACGCACATGTTCGGTGATTATATTAATAAATCGTATAAAAGCGACACACGCCCACTGTCAGTACCTGTGGGTGGTGGGTAGGCGTGAGTATCACTATAACACACGCCCATAGTGGCCACGGGCGTGTGGTCGGTGGACTTGAGTAACAGTATCACTATAACACACGCCCACAGTGACCACGGGCGTGTGGTCGGTGGACTTGAGTAACAGTGTCACTATAACACACGCCCACAGTGATCGCGGGCGTGTGGTGGGTGAGCGTGAGTAACAGTATCACTATAACACACGCCCACAGTGGTCGCGGGCGTGTGGTGGGTGGGCGTGAGTAATATTATCACTATAACACACGCCCACAGTGGCCGCGGGCGTGTGGTGGGTGGGCGTGAGTAACATTATCACTATAACACACGCCCACAGTGGCCGCGGGCGTGTGGTAGGTGGGCGTGAGTAACAGTATCACTATAACACACCCACAGTGGCCGCGGGCGTGTGGTCGGTGGGCGTGAGTAACAGTATCACTATAACACACCCACAGTGGCCGCGGGCGTGTGGTCGGTGGGCGGGAACGTGACGGCGGCCTGGAAGGAGGACGTGAGTCTAGCGTGTGGCGCCGTGGGTGTGCCGGAGCCTGACCTAACCTGGACCCACCAGAGGAAGCTGATCCCTGCCACCCATGACAGGTGAGTCTCACCCATGACAGGTGAATCTCACCCATTACAGGTGAGTCTGACCCAAGACAGGTAAGTCTCACCCATGACAGGTGAGTCTTATCCATGACAGGTGAGTCTCATCCATGACAGCTATGACTCACCCATGACAGGTGAGTCTCACCCATGACAGGTGAATCTCACCCATGACAGGTGACTCTCACTCATGACAGGTGAATCTCACCCATGACAGCTATGACTCACCCATGACAGCTGAGTCTCACCCATTACAGGTGAGTTTGACCCATGACAGGTAAGTCTCACCCATGACAGGTGACTCTCACTCATGACAGGTGAATCTCACCCATGACAGCTAGGTCTCACCCATGACAGCAGAGTCTTACCCATGACAGCTGAGTCTCACCCATGAACAAGTGAGTCAAACCCATGACAGCTAAGTCCCACCCATGGCTGCTAAGTCTCACCCATGACAGCTGAGTCGAAACAGGTGTGACAGGTGTGCGTGATAAATTATTGTTATTATCACACCTGTTACACATATACCAAGAGGTTTGTTGTGAGGCTCACCTGTGTTACTGTGCTGATTAACAGGTCACAGGTGTACACAGGTGGTACAGTACACAGGTGTTGTGGTACACAGGTGGTACAGTACACATGTTGTGGTACACAGGTGTTGTGGTCCACAGGTAGTACAGTACACAGGTGTTGTGGTACACAGGTGGTTCAGTACACAGGTAGTACAGTACATAGGTGTTGTGGTACACAGGTGGTTCAGTACACAGGTAGTACAGTACACAGGTGTTGTGGTCCACAGGTGGTTCAGTACACAGGTAGTACAGTACACAGGTGTTGTGGTACACAGGTGGTTCAGTACACAGGTAGTACAGTACACAGGTGTTGTGGTCCACAGGTGGTTCAGTACACAGGTAGTACAGTACACAGGTGTTGTGGTCCACAGGTGGTACAGTACACAGGTAGTACAGTACACAGGTGCTGTGGTACACAGGTGGTTCAGTACACAGGTAGTACAGTACACAGGTGTTGTGGTACACAGGTGGTTCAGTACACAGGTAGTACAGTACACAGGTGTTGTGGTCCACAGGTAGTACAGTACACAGGTGTTGTGGTCCACAGGTGGTTCAGTACACAGGTAGTACAGTACACAGGTGTTGTGGTCCACAGGTGTTGTGGTACACAGGTGGTTCAGTACACAGGTAGTACAGTACACAGGTGTTGTGGTCCACAGGTGTTGTGGTACACAGATGGTACAGTACACAGGTGTTGTGGTACACAGGTGTTGTGGTCCACAGGTGTTGTGGTCCACAGGTGGTTCAGTACACAGGTAGTACAGTACACAGGTGTTGTGGTCCACAGGTAGTACAGTACACAGGTGTTGTGGTCCACAGGTTCCGGGTACAGCCAGACGGGACGCTCACCTTGGCAGACATACAGAGAAGCGACAGCGGCCACTACTCCTGTACCGCCACCAACCACCACGGCAGTGACGCCGTCACCTACAACCTTACCGTGCTAGGTCAGTGTTACGTGTGTGTGTCTCAGTGTTACGTGTGTGTGTCTCAGTGTTACGTGTGTGTGTCTCAGTGTTACGTGTGTCTGTCTTAGTGTTACGTGTGTGTGTCTGTCTTAGTGTTACGTGTGTCTGTCTTAGTGTTACGTGTGTGTGTCTCAGTGTTACGTGTGTGTGTGTCTTAGTGTTACGTGTGTGTGTCTCAGTGTTACGTGTGTGTGTCTCAGTGTTACGTGTGTGTGTCTTAGTGTTACGTGTGTGTGTCTCAGTGTTACGTGTGTGTGTCTGTCTTAGTGTTACGTGTGTGTGTCTTAGTGTTACGTGTGTGTGTCTCAGTGTTACGTGTGTGTGTGTCTTAGTTTTACGTGTGTGTGTCTTAGTGTTACGTGTGTGTGTCTCAGTGTTACGTGTGTGTGTCTTAGTGTTACGTGTGTGTGTCTCAGTGTTACGTGTGTGTCTGTCTTAGTGTTACGTGTGTGTGTCTCAGTGTTACGTGTGTGTGTCTGTCTTAGTGTTACGTGTGTGTGTCTCAGTGTTACGTGTGTGTGTGTCTTAGTGTTACGTGTGTGTGTCTTAGTGTTACGTGTGTGTGTCTCAGTGTTACGTGTGTGTGTCTTAGTGTTACGTGTGTGTGTCTCAGTGTTACGTGTGTGTCTGTCTTAGTGTTACGTGTGTGTGTCTCAGTGTTACGTGTGTGTGTCTGTCTTAGTGTTACGTGTGTGTGTCTCAGTGTTACGTGTGTGTCTGTCTTAGTGTTACGTGTGTGTGTCTTAGTGTTACGTGTGTGTGTCTGTCTTAGTGTTACGTGTGTGTGTGTCTTAGTGTTACGTGTGTGTGTCTCAGTGTTACGTGTGTGTGTCTCAGTGTTACGTGTGTGTGTCTGTCTTAGTGTTACGTGTGTGTGTCTCAGTGTTACGTGTGTGTCTGTCTTAGTGTTACGTGTGTGTGTGTCTTAGTGTTACGTGTGTGTGTCTGTCTTAGTGTTACGTGTGTGTGTGTCTTAGTGTTACGTGTGTGTGTCTCAGTGTTACGTGTGTGTGTCTCAGTGTTACGTGTGTGTGTCTGTCTTAGTGTTACGTGTGTGTGTGTCTTAGTGTTACGTGTGTGTGTCTCAGTGTTACGTGTGTGTGTCTGTCTTAGTGTTACGTGTGTGTGTCTCAGTGTTACGTGTGTGTGTCTGTCTTAGTGTTACGTGTGTGTGTCTCAGTGTTACGTGTGTGTGTCTGTCTTAGTGTTACGTGTGTGTGTCTCAGTGTTACGTGTGTGTGTCTGTCTTAGTGTTACGTGTGTGTGTCTCAGTGTTACGTGTGTGTGTCTGTCTTAGTGTTACGTGTGTGTGTCTCAGTGTTACGTGTGTGTGTCTCAGTGTTACGTGTGTGTGTCTCAGTGTTACGTGTGTGTGTCTCAGTGTTACGTGTGTGTGTCTTAGTGTTACGTGTGTGTGTCTCAGTGTTACGTGTGTGTGTCTCAGTGTTACGTGTGTGTGTCTCAGTGTTACGTGTGTCTAACTGAGAGTTATATAAACCTTATATGTTAAGATAATAATAATAATAATAATAATAATAATAATAATAATAATAACAATAATAATAATAATAATAATAATAACAAACACATGACCACTACAGTGCCTCCGTCAGCGCCTTCCCTCCACGTGACGGAGACCACCGCCTCCTCCATCAGGGTCCAGTGGAGTGTGGAGGACACGGGCGGCGCCGACCTCCAGGGAGCCACACTCCACTACAGGTGAGTGTTGCCTCCTCTACTGTACTGTACTGTACTGTACTACACTGTACTGTACTACACTGTACTGTACTGTGTTGTACTGTACTAGACTGTACTGTACTGTACTGTACTGCACTATAATCTACTCTACTGTGGTGCAGAGGTGAGTAATAATGGTGCAGCAGCACAATAACTATGGTGTTGTCACCAGGTCAGCGGGAGGAGAGTGGGTGAGGGCGGAGGTGGACGGTGATCAGCGCTCCTACACGGTGACCAGCCTCAGGTGCGGCACCTTGCACCACTTCTACCTCACGGCTCACAACCACATAGGTGAGCACCACACCTGTAACACACCTGGCACACAACAACGTAAACAAGACTTAACTCACCTTCCTAACATGTGTTAAGTACTGTACAGTAGGTTGATTTATTGTTTACATGCTGTTCCTCCCCCCCCCCCCCCCCCCGGCAGGCAGCAGCACGGCCTCCTCAACAGAAGCGGCCCGCACTAAGGGCCGGCCACCTGAGGCGCCGCCACAGTTCCAGTTCGTCACCAGCAACAGCTCGCAGGCGACGCTGTACCTGGCGCAGTGGGGGGACGGCGGCTGTACCATCACCCACTTTAGTGTACAGTACCGCAGGGACTCCTCCAGGCACTGGACCACAGGTATGGACCACAGGTGTGGACCACTGGACCACAGGTGTGGACCACTGGACCACACGTGTTGACCACTGTTAATTTTACCATTGTTTACATTGTATTATTAACTTTTATAATGTTTTAATCTCTGTTAGTAATGTTATTGTATGATCACTATATGGTGTTATAGTGTACAGTGATCACTATATGGTGTCATAGTGTACACTGATCCCTATAGGTGCTATAGTGTACAGTGATCACTATAACTGGGTTTAGACAGTCTCGCTTCTTACAGTTGGCAGCGAGATACCGCCCGCCCGCACCTTCGCTGTGGGCGGGCTGGACGCAGGTGGCCGCTATGAGCTGCGGGTGACCGCCCACAACTCTGCAGGAGCCACACCCGCCCACTACACCGTGACCACACCTGGCCAGGGCCTCCCAGGTACACCCATGTTTTGTGTCTTGACCTCACACTACAACCTCGTGTTGTGTCTTGACCACACACTACACTCTTAATGTTGTGTCTTGACCACACACAACACTCTTAATGTTGTGTCTTGACCTCACCCCACCCCTTCACTAACCACTCCCTGGTCCCCCAGGAGGCGCGGGTACGGGCGTGGGCGGAGGCGTGTGGGGCAGCGCGCCCTCCACCTCAGGGGCGTGGCAGGACCCGCGAGTGTTGGTCCCGGCCGCTGTCTCCGCCATGGCGCTGCTGCTGACTGTGACCACTGTGTGTGTCTGTGTGAGGAAAAGTGAGTTGTTGTCCTCACTGTGTGTGTGTGTGTGTGTGAGAGTTAGTTGTTGTCCTCACTGTGTGTGTGTGTGTGAGTTAGTTGTTGTCCTCACTGTGTGTGTCTGTGTGTGTGTGAGTTAGTTGTTGTCCTCACCGTCTTTGTAAGTCACTTAACAACACTTATACTTTACTCATAAGTCACTTACACTTCCTACTGTCATGAGTCATTAACTTTGTTGACTCAGTGAGTCATCTGTCACGGTGACTCATGTTAAGGTGAGGTGACAGGTGAGGTGACAGGTGTGGTGACAGGTGAGGTAACATACCCCCTCCCCCCACAGGACCCTCCAGCAGACCCTCACAGAAGGAGGTGGCGGACACGGAGGAGGAGGAGAAGACGACCCTACAGGCGCGGGAGGACGTGTACACCACCGTCAGGAGGCCCGCGCCCACGCCTCCCCACCAACACGACAACACTGGTACTGTGACGTCACTCTTAACACAACAGCTGTAAACTACCATGACCTTAGCTTGTAAACCAGTAAATGTAAACAATATTGTCTACAACTTTACCACCATACATCTGTAAACAACTTTAGCTAACACCTCCAAATACCTATAAACACCTTGGTCCAGCCCTCAACATGTGTACCTCAGACAGATGTTGGTCCCTTGGTCCAGCCGTCAGACAGATGTTGGTCCCTTGGTCCAGCCGTCAGACAGATGTTGGTCCCTTGGTCCAGCCTTCAGACAGATGTTGGTCCCTTGGTCCAGCCGTCAGACAGATGTTGGTCCCTTGGTCCAGCCGTCAGACAGATGTTGGTCCCTTGGTCCAGCCGTCAGACAGATGTTGGTCCCTTGGTCCAGCATTAACACTTGTCTGCGACACAGCTGTCGCTGCCTGGCGGTGTTGTTGTGGTAGTCAAGCTTCATATGGTGGTCACTATAAGTTTTAACTCAGAGGTTCTCCTCGACCTACAGGAGACTACAGCGAGGAGGACCTTTACCCCTACGCCACGGCCACCTTCCAGATGGGCGGAGGCAGCCCGCCGCCCCCTGCTCCGCCCTCCCCGCCCACACACGCCCACCACCCACAACCACGTGGGCAGAAGGCCTTCACCGCCCTCGTCTACCAGGCGCCGTCACTACACGATGTTGACTCCCCCAATCTGGTAAGATGCCGGTACCTGTACCACCACCAGGTACAGTACCAGGTGCTGTACCACTACCAGGAACACCACCAGGTGCTGTACCACTACCAGGAACACCACCAGGTGCTGTATCACTACGAGGTACACTACCAGGTGCTGTACCACTACCAGGTACACTACCTGATGGTGTACCACTACCAGGTACAGTACCAGGTGCTGTACCACTACCAGGTACACTCCCAGGTGCTGTACCACTACCAGGTACACTCCCAGGTACACTACCTGATGGTGTACCACTACCAGGTACAGTACCAGGTGCTGTACCACTACCAGGTACACTCCCAGGTGCTGTACCACTACCAGGTACACTCCCAGGTGCTGTACCACTACCAGGTACACTACCTGATGGTGTACCACTACCAGGTACAGTACCAGGTGCTGTACCACTACCAGGTACACTCCCAGGTGCTGTACCACTACCAGGTACACTCCCAGGTGCTGTACCACTACCAGGTACACTACCTGATGGTGTACCACTACCAGGTACAGTACCAGGTGCTGTACCACTACCAGGTACACTCCCAGGTGCTGTACCACTACCAGGTACACTACCTGATGGTGTACCACTACCAGGTACAGTACCAGGTTCTGTACCACTGCCAGGTACACTACCAGGTGCTGTACCACTACCAGGTACACTACCTGATGCTGTATCACTAGAAGGTACACTACCAGGTGGCTGACAGTGTTGATGTTTACACCGTCAGCTGACAGTGTTCTTGTTTACTCCATCAGCTGACAGTGTTCTTGTTTACACCGTCAGCTGACAGTGTTCTTGTTTACACCATCAGCTGACAGTGTTGTTGTTTACATCGAAATTATTGTTTACAGAGTGAGGTAGACAGCCGGGGGTCAGGTCGAGGGGGGGTGAGCTACGAGGGGGAGCACTACAGTGGGGTGTTGACCCCCCAGGCTGACCCCCGCCCCCCTCCCCACCACCGCCGCCCCCTCAGACACCTCCGGACCAGTAGGTTTGTCACACTCTCTCACCTGTCACCCCACCTGTCACCCCCACCTGTCACTCCACCTGTCATAACATCTGTCATAACACCTGTCACCCCACCTGTTATAACACCTGTCACCCCCACCTGTCATAACACGTGTCACTCCACCTGTCATAACACCTGTCACCCCACCTGTCACCCCCACCTGTCATAACACCTGTCACTCCACCTGTCATAACACCTGTCACCCCATCTGTCACACTCTCACCTGTCACCCCCACCTGTCATAACACCTGTCACCCCACATGTCATAACACCTGTCACCCCACCTGTCACCCCCACCTGTCATAACACGTGTCACTCCACCTGTCATAACACCTGTCACCCCACCTGTCACCCCCACCTGTCATAACACCTGTCACCCCACATGTCATAACACCTGTCACCCCACCTGTCACCCCCACCTGTCATAACACCTGTCACTCCACCTGTCATAACACCTGTCACCCCACCTGTCACACTCTCAACTGTCACCCCCACCTGTCATAACACCTGTCATACTCTCACCTGTCACCCCCACCTGTCATAACACCTGTCACCACACCTGTCACCCCACCTGTCACCACACTCAATATACTACCACGTGTATCATATATCACCCTTTACCATATACTATATACTCTTAATTATATACCAATAGTACAGTAAATCCTCTCAATAACGGACTTCTCAATAACGGAATCCTCCCAATAACGGACATTACTTGCAATAATTAGTCCGGTATTGGGAGAGTTTACTGTCCTCGTAGCGTGATTTGATGTATGAATGTCAAGAGGTTGAAAACTTGTACTTTATTGTCATGTCATGTAGTTGAGGCTGTCATGTCATGTAGTTGTAGAGTCTGTCATGTCATGTCAAGGGATTCTCTCAAGTTGTCATGTCATGCCTCTGTTGATGATAAGGGAGGGTCGTTTTCTGTACTAAATTCAGACAGGCAGACAGACAGACAGACATACAGACAGACAGACATACAGACAGACAGACAGATAGAGTATGGGACAGTCAAAGAAAGACAGAGAGATAAAGAGACAGGCAGAGAGACAAACACACAGATAGAGACAGACAAAGACAAACAGAAAAAGAGACAGATAGTTTGAGACAGACAAAGACGGATACAGACGGAGAGAGAAAGTGAGACAGACAGACACATACATAGAGAGACAGAGTGACAGATAAACAGACAGACTCATAATTAATGTATGTATATAATTCCCACACCATGTTAACTCTTCATCTGACAGAACCCCCCGTAACGTCCACTTCCCCTAAGATACCAAGACCACAACCACAACATCACCACCTACAGCGCCTACCACAACAACTACAGTACCAATACCAACAACAACAGTATCAATACCCACAGAAACAACCACAAACAACCACAACAAAAACTTTACCAACAACAACAACAGCAGCAACAACAGGAGCATTATCAGTACCCACAAAAGCAACAGCACTACCAACAGCCTCAACAACAACAGCAAAAAGCACAGCAAAAACAGCAAACTATTCGCCCTACGCCATACGCCAGGTAAGTCAGATTTAATAAGGTATAGTCATTAACCTGGTCATTGAAGGTGTACTAAAGGTGGTTTAATTATTCTCTATGTTAATTTGAACTGAAAATAACATATCCCTCATATAAAAGAACCTTATATCAGTAAAGTCAGTACAGGTGAAGTTTGAGTTTTGAATTGAATGAATTGTACCTAAAAATTGATGTAAAATTCGTATGGTATTTTTTTTTTTAATTTTGCGTATTAGTAATTATGTCTTTTCTATGTTTACTGTCAGGTAGGCTATTTATTTTTTATTTGTGTTATTTATAATTAGACAGGTGTGAGGTGTGACAGGTTTGACGGTGACAGTGACGGAAGCAGTGTGACGGTGGCAGTGACGGAAGCAGTGTGACGGTGGCAATGTGACGGAAGCAGTGTGACGGTGGCAATGTGACGGTAGTGACGGAAGCAGTCTCCAAAAATCAAGAAAAAAAATGCATAAAAAATGAATAAAATGAAACAGAGAGAAAGTGGACTAACACACGAGTGAAAGTCCCGTTGCATTATTGCCATCTGGAGAGAAAGTGATATATGGGAGACGAAAATCCAAAGAAAATTAAAAAAGTAAGTTTGTGAGTGACGAAGATGAATAGAAAATGAAAAAGAGAGTTACATAAGAGACGAAAATGAAGAAAAAGTCAAGAAGAAAGTGAGATGAAAAAACGAAATAAAAAGAAAGTGTAGTTTAAGAAAGTGACTAATTTTCTTGATCCAGGAAGAAAGTTTAAACTAAATAAAGGGAGAGAAAGGTAATTAACCCTTTCTCTTCCCCTCCCAGATGAAAAGGGCTTCTACTGAATAAGTAAAGTTTTAAAACAAAGAAAATATTAAACGTAGTGTATCTTAAGGGAAATGATTTACAAGAACCTCAGTTAAAAGATAAAACAGTTTAAATGATACTTTTCCTGAGTTTTAGCTGTGTGAGTATGTGTCTGCTGCTGATATTATTGGAACATTGGGGAAATACTAATAATCATACAACAACAATAACCTCTTTTAAAACTGCCACAATACAATTTACTGTACAGAAGTGGTTATAAATTTCTTAACTGTGAAATTATGATAAAAATTGTGATGTTTTAATGGAAGTTTATTTTTTTGAGATGAATGTGTATATATAAATGTCTGAGATATATGACCAAACTTGATGTACTGTATATAGGTAAATGGTTCCACTAGATTCACTAAGACTCGTATGATAAATTTTACTCGTAACTTAAGATAAAACACGAAAACTGGTTAAAAATGTCATCCAACTTGCTCGGAGACTTTAGCTTAACTAGATATGTGTTAAGAGAACGTAACTAGTTAAGGTTAAATCACAGGGCAAGTCTGATATAACTTTAACGATATTCTTTTGTTTTAACTTCAATAAACCAGTTAAAGACATTTTTAAACCTTCAGTAACGAGAAAAAAAATTATACGTTTCTGAAAATCCTGACATTTTTGTAATTATAAATATACAAAAGGTTTCTATATACGTTTAGTGATGGAGATCTGTGATGGCTGACTTAACGAGTTGATGTTCCTTTGTTTATTGAATCTTCCTGTCCTTATTGTCCCCTACAGAGTTGATGTTCATTTGTTTATTGAATCTTCCTGTCCTTATTGTCCCCTACAGAGTTGATGTTCCTTTGTTTATTGAATCTTCCTGTCCTTATTGTCCCCTACAGAGTTGATGTTCATTTGTTTATTGAATCTTCCTGTCATTGTCCCTTATAGAGTTGATGTTCATTTGTTTATTGAATCTTCCAGTTCTTATTGTCCTCCATGGTGTTTATACTGGGTGAATATACATTATCCATAAACATGTATTAATAAACGAATAATAATTCTACGTATACATAATTGTTTCTCAAGACAATAAGTATGATATTTTCTCAATGTGTATACAAACAATTAACAAGTAATATGTATACATGCTTGTGTATTAAAAACTCAACAATTATATACTGTATACATACCTGTGTATTAAGAAAATTCATAATCATTTAATGTATACATGCATGTGTATTAAAAGGATATATATTTATGACATTGATACATAATTGTGTATCAATATAGAGAGAAATACACAATCTATGGATATGTATGATTAAAGAAAATGAATAAGTTATGTAATACCATGTAATTCATACCACTGAAATCCCCGCTGTAAGAGGAGTTAAAATACAAACAAATCCACTGTATATTTTAACTGTAACCTGTTGTTGTGGACTGTAGGCTACAGTTGACATACAGTACTCTTGTATTTCTGTATTTCATCATCTACAATACATAATCAATAAAAAATCCAGGTATATATAGCGATGTATAAACAGGTTAACTACACTATACATATACATATACAACAGTGAATAATTTATACATATACATTATATTCAAATATGTGTATTAAAACAGTATTAATAAAATATCTAATACTAATTGTTTAAGAAAATACAAAGTTGTGTATTAAATTGAATAATGATAATAACAGTGATTTTATTTATTGTAGAGTGTTATTTTTTCCTTCTAGGTGTTATGTTATGATGTCATGTTATTATCCTTGTCTCTTTAAAACCATAACAGCAAGTGTAATCAACCTTATTAAACTGTAATTATTCATGTTATCATTGTAATTCATTAGTTATCATACTTGGGATAACATGTAAATGAAGGTGTTATCATTAGCACCTAATTATCACACCTAAGATAACCTGTATTCATATTATTACACAGATAACATTACAGTGATAACAATTATTTGGGCTATGTTATCCTCACTTAGTTATCAATCATTAAATTGATCTTTTCATCATCATTATCATCGTCATTATCATCATCGTCATCAAATTAGGGTATAGGCATTATTTAAGCACATTTCTTAACTATTTGTCTATGTAAGTATGTAAACAAACTTCAAACTCTCGTTGTTATAAATTTTTACTCTACAGAAAACATACATATACATACATACATACATACATAGATATACATACATACATACACATACATACATACATACATACATACATACAAACATATATATAAATACATATACATACATACATACAAACATACATACAAACATACATACATACATTCATACAGACATACATACATACATACATACATACATACAGGGGCCCCAATCACCAAAGGTTATACCTGGAGCGTCACTATATTGTCCCATCATATCAAGTCTACCCATATACTAACCTGTGTATGTTTAACCTTACAGTGTATACTATACTTGACAGTGTCTCGTCCCGTGTATACCGGAACTGTGTATATTTTAATGTATACAAGCTGGGTGTGTATTATGGGTGTATACCGTTGTTTTCTTATCGCGGTATATGAGGTGAATAAACTTGCCTTTTCTTATA
>CAUDMG010000258.1:117500-152500 GCA_958450375.1 Homarus gammarus
CACTCCTACAGACACGCACATGTACTCTTAGACAGATACGTTCCGTCCACGTGAAGAACTGTCTGATTCAGGAAGACTTCTTAATGTCCAGGAAGATCACACGTTGTCGAGGAAGTTCTTGACTCATCCGGGAGGACATTCCACTTTCCAGGAAGATCTTGTTTACACATTGACATTCTAAGGAAGAGAAGGAGGAGGTCACAGCTGTAGTGACCTCTTATGACGCGTGATATTTGACCTCTTTGTTAACCTGTGTGTAGGATGACCACGCCCACCTCCTCTCATTCACACCTGCCTGGAAGTAAACATTGTAATAAGAGAATGAATGAAAGTCAGATTGTAAACCAAATAGTCAATATTATGAATGAATCTTCCACACCTGTATTATCTCACCTGTACTCTCCTCATTATTGACCTTTTAACCTTAATGAATGAGGTTTAATAGGGTATATTTTTGTGTCCTTTTTTAATGATTGGTAGTGAAAATGACCTGTAAAGTGGTGTGTGTGTGTGTATGTGTGTGGTAATGGCTATCAGTACCTTGGATGACAGGCAGGCCGTAGAGTTCGTTGCTGTTGAATTTGCTGATGGTGATGTTGAGGCTGCTGATAGTGTTGGTGTTGAGGAGGAAGAGGATGTTGGTGCTGACTCTGTGGTTGTTGGTAGTGTTGTGGTTGTGGTGGTTGTTGGGGATGTTGATAGTGCTGCTGTTGTTGTTGTAGATGCTGTAGGCGCTGAAGGTGCTGCTGCTGGGGTTGAGTACGCCTCGTCTTAGGGGAAACGGACATTGCGGGGGATTCTGTGGGAGAGAGAGAGAGAGAGAGAGAGAGAGAGAGAGAGAGAGAGAGTCGATTTGTATACTCATCTACTGGTGCATTAAATAAAGATATATACAACATGTAACAGTATGAACAGATGACGTTGTATGACAGGTGCAAACAGTGTGACAGTTGGTATGATAGGTGGGGTGACAGGTGTTATGACAAGTGGGGTGAAAGGTGGGGTGACAGGTGAGAGTATGACAGGTGGGGTGACGGGTGAGAGTGTGACAGGTGCTATAACAGGTGGGGTGACAGGTGTTATGACAGATGTTATGACAGGTGGAGTGAGAGGTGGGGGTGACAGGTGGGGTGACAGGTGAGAGAGTGTGACAAACCTACTGGTCCGGAGGTGTCTGAGGGGGCGGCGGTGGTGAGGAGGGGGGCGGGGGTCAGCCTGGGGGGTCAACACCCCACTGTAGTGCTCCCCCTCGTAGCTCACCCCCCCTCGACCTGACCCCCGGCTGTCTACCTCACTCTGTAAACAATAACTTCGATGTAAACAACAACACTGTCAGCTGATGGTGTAAACAAGAACACTGTCAGCTGATGGTGTAAACAAGAACACTGTCAGCTGATGGTGTAAACAACAACACTGTCAGCCACCTGGTAGCGTACCTTCTAGTGGTACAGCACCTGGTAGTGGTACAGCACCTGGTAGTGTACCTGGTGGTGGTACAGCACCTGGTAGTGTACCTGGTGGTGGTACAGCACCTGGTAGTGTACCTGGTAGTGGTACAGCATCAGGTAGTGTACCTGGTAGTGGTACAGCACCTGGTGGTGTTCCTGGTAGTGGTACAGCACCTGGTACTGTACCTGGTAGTGGTACAGCACCTGGTACTGTACCTGGTGGTGGTACAGGTACCGGCATCTTACCAGATTGGGGGAGTCAACATCGTGTAGTGACGGCGCCTGGTAGACGAGGGCGGTGAAGGCCTTCTGGCCACGCGGTTGTGGGTGGTGGGCGTGTGTGGGCGGGGAGGGCGGAGCAGGGGGCGGCGGGCTGCCTCCGCCCATCTGGAAGGTGGCCGTGGCGTAGGGGTAAAGGTCCTCCTCGCTGTAGTCTCCTGTAGGTCGAGGAGAACCTCTGAGTTAAAACTTAAAGTGACCACCATATGAAGCTTGACTACCACAACAACACCGCCAGGCAGCGACAGCTGTGTCGCAGACAAGTGTTAATGCTGGACCAAGGGACCAACATCTGTCTGACGGCTGGACCAAGGGACCAACATCTGTCTGACGGCTGGACCAAGGGACCAACATCTGTCTGACGGCTGGACCAAGGGACCAACATCTGTCTGACGGCTGGACCAAGGGAACAACATCTGTCTGACGGCTGGACCAAGGGACCAACATCTGTCTGACGGCTGGACCAAGGGACCAACATCTGTCTGACGGCTGGACCAAGGGACCAACATCTGTCTGACGGCTGGACCAAGGGACCAACATCTGTCTGACGGCTGGACCAAGGGACCAACATCTGTCTGAGGTACACATGTTGAGGGCTGGACCAAGGTGTTTATAGGTATTTGGAGGTGTCAACTAAAGTTGTTTACAGATGTATGGTGGTAAAGTTGTAGACAATATTGTTTACATTTACTGGTTTACAAGCTAAGGTCATGGTAGTTTACAGCTGTTGTGTTAAGAGTGACGTCACAGTACCAGTGTTGTCGTGTTGGTGGGGAGGCGTGGGCGCGGGCCTCCTGACGGTGGTGTACACGTCCTCCCGCGCCTGTAGGGTCGTCTTCTCCTCCTCCTCCGTGTCCGCCACCTCCTTCTGTGAGGGTCTGCTGGAGGGTCCTGTGGGGGGAGGGGGGTATGTTACCTCACCTGTCACCACACCTGTCACCTCACCTGTCACCACACCTGTCACCTCACCTGTCACCTCACCTTAACATGAGTCACCGTGACAGATGACTCACTGAGTCAACAAAGTTAATGACTCATGACAGTAGGAAGTGTAAGTGACTCATGAGTAAAGTATAAGTGTTGTTAAGTGACTTACAAAGACGGTGAGGACAACAACTAACTCACACACACACACAGTGAGGACAACAACTAACTCACACACACACACAGTGAGGACAACAACAAACTTTTCCTCACACACACACACAGTGAGGACAACAACTAACTCACACACACACACACACACACACAGTGAGGACAACAACTCACTTTTCCTCACACAGACACACACAGTGGTCACAGTCAGCAGCAGCGCCATGGCGGAGACAGCGGCCGGGACCAACACTCGCGGGTCCTGCCACGCCCCTGAGGTGGAGGGCGCGCTGCCCCACACGCCTCCGCCCACGCCCGTACCCGCGCCTCCTGGGGGACCAGGGAGTGGTTAGTGAAGGGGTGGGGTGAGGTCAAGACACAACATTAAGAGTGTAGTGTGAGGTCAAGACACAACATTAAGAGTGTAGTGTGAGGTCAAGACACAACATTAAGAGTGTAGT
This sequence comes from Homarus gammarus, assembly GCA_958450375.1. NCBI lineage: Eukaryota > Metazoa > Arthropoda > Malacostraca > Decapoda > Nephropidae > Homarus > Homarus gammarus. The sequence continues at coordinate 120,781 of CAUDMG010000258.1, forward strand.
GTGTGGTCAAGACACAACATTAAGAGTGTAGTGTGTGGTCAAGACACAACATTAAGAGTGTAGTGTGAGGTCAAGACACAACATTAAGAGTGTAGTGTGTGGTCAAGACACAACATTAAGAGTGTAGTGTGTGGTCAAGACACAACATTAAGAGTGTAGTGTGTGGTCAAGACACAACATTAAGAGTGTAGTGTGTGGTCAAGACACAACATTAAGAGTGTAGTGTGAGGTCAAGACACAACATTAAGAGTGTAGTGTGTGGTCAAGACACAACATTAAGAGTGTAGTGTGTGGTCAAGACACAACATTAAGAGTGTAGTGTGTGGTCAAGACACAACATTACGAGTGTAGTGTGTGGTCAAGACACAACATTAAGAGTGTAGTGTGTGGTCAAGACACAACATTAAGAGTGTAGTGTGTGGTCAAGACACAACATTAAGAGTGTAGTGTGTGGTCAAGACACAACATTAAGAGTGTAGTGTGAGGTCAAGACACAACATTAAGAGTGTAGTGTGTGGTCAAGACACAACATTAAGAGTGTAGTGTGTGGTCAAGACACAACATTAAGAGTGTAGTGTGTGGTCAAGACACAACACGTGGCTGTAGTGTGAGGTCAAGACACAAAACATGGGTGTACCTGGGAGGCCCTGGCCAGGTGTGGTCACGGTGTAGTGGGCGGGTGTGGCTCCTGCAGAGTTGTGGGCGGTCACCCGCAGCTCATAGCGGCCACCTGCGTCCAGCCCGCCCACAGCAAAGGTGCGGGCGGGCGGTATCTCGCTGCCAACTGTAAGAAGCGAGACTGTCTAAACCCAGTTATAGTGATCACTGTACACTATAGCACCTATAGGGATCACTGTACACTATAACACCATATAGTGATCACTGTACACTATAACACCATATAGTGATCACTGTACACTATAACACCATATAGTGATCATACAATAACATTACTAACAGAGATTAAAACATTATAAAAGTTAATAATACAATGTAAACAATGGTAAAATTAACAGTGGTCCACACGTGTGGTCCAATGGTCCACACGTGTGGTCCAATGGTCCACACCTGTGGTCCAGTGGTCCACACCTGTGGTCCTTACCTGTGGTCCAGTGCCTGGAGGAGTCCCTGCGGTACTGTACACTAAAGTGGGTGATGGTACAGCCGCCGTCCCCCCACTGCGCCAGGTACAGCGTCGCCTGCGAGCTGTTGCTGGTGACGAACTGGAACTGTGGCGGCGCCTCAGGTGGCCGGCCCTTAGTGCGGGCCGCTTCTGTTGAGGAGGCCGTGCTGCTGCCTGCCGGGGGGGGGGGGGGGGGGGGGGAGGAACAGCATGTAAACAATAAATCAACCTACTGTACAGTACTTAACACATGTTAGGAAGGTGAGTTAAGTCTTGTTTACGTTATTGTGTGCCAGGTGTGTTACAGGTGTGGTGCTCACCTATGTGGTTGTGAGCCGTGAGGTAGAAGTGGTGCAAGGTGCCGCACCTGAGGCTGGTCACCGTGTAGGAGCGCTGATCACCGTCCACCTCCGCCCTCACCCACTCTCCTCCCGCTGACCTGGTGACAACACCATAGTTATTGTGCTGCTGCACCATTATTACTCACCTCTGCACCACAGTAGAGTAGATTATAGTGCAGTACAGTACAGTACAGTCTAGTACAGTACAATGTAGTGCAGTACAGTGTAGTACAGTACAGTGTAGTACAGTACAGTACAGTAGAGGAGGCAACACTCACCTGTAGTGGAGTGTGGCTCCCTGGAGGTCGGCGCCGCCCGTGTCCTCCACACTCCACTGGACCCTGATGGAGGAGGCGGTGGTCTCCGTCACGTGGAGGGAAGGCGCTGACGGAGGCACTGTAGTGGTCATGTGTTTGTTATTATTATTATTATTATTATTATTGTTATTATTATTATTATTATTATTATTATTATTATTATTATCTTAACATATAAGGTTTATATAACTCTCAGTTAGACACACGTAACACTGAGACACACACACGTAACACTGAGACACACACACGTAACACTGAGACACACACACGTAACACTGAGACACACACACGTAACACTGAGACACACACACGTAACACTGAGACACACACACGTAACACTAAGACAGACACACACACGTAACACTGAGACACACACACGTAACACTAAGACAGACACACACACGTAACACTGAGACACACACACGTAACACTAAGACAGACACACACACGTAACACTGAGACACACACACGTAACACTAAGACAGACACACACACGTAACACTGAGACACACACACGTAACACTAAGACAGACACACACACGTAACACTGACCTAGCACGGTAAGGTTGTAGGTGACGGCGTCACTGCCGTGGTGGTTGGTGGCGGTACAGGAGTAGTGGCCGCTGTCGCTTCTCTGTATGTCTGCCAAGGTGAGCGTCCCGTCTGGCTGTACCCGGAACCTGTGGACCACAACACCTGTGTACTGTACTGCCTGTGTACTGAACCACCTATGGACCACAACACCTGTGTACTGTACTACCTGTGTACCACAACACCTGTGTCCCACAACACCTGTGTACTGTACTGCCTGTGTACTGTACCACCTGTGTACCACAACACCTGTGTACCACAACATGTGTACTGTACCACCTGTGTACCACAACACCTGTGTACTGTACTACCTGTGTACTGAACCACCTGTGTACCACAACACCTGTGTACTGTACCACCTGTGTACCACAACACCTGTGTACTGTACTACCTGTGTACTGTACCACCTGTGTACCACAACACCTGTGTACTGTACTACCTGTGTACTGTACCACCTGTGTACCACAACACCTGTGTACCACAACATGTGTACTGTACCACCTGTGTACCACAACACCTGTGTACTGTACTACCTGTGTACCACAACACCTGTGTACCACAACATGTGTACTGTACCATCTGTGTACCACAACACCTGTGTACCACAACACCTGTGTACTGTACCACCTGTGTACCACAACACCTGTGTACTGTACTACCTGTGTACTGTACCATCTGTGTACCAAAATACGTGTACTGTACTACCTGCGTACTGTACTACCTGCGTACCACAACACCTGTGTTCCACAACATGTGTACTGTACCACCTGTGTACCACAACACCTGTGTACCACAACATGTGTACTGTACCACCTGTGTACCACAACACCTGTGTACCACAACATGTGTACTGTACCACCTGTGTACCACAACACCTGTGTACTGTACTACCTGCGTACTGTACTACCTGTGTACCACAACACCTGCGTACCACAATATGTGTACTGTACCTCCTGTGTACCACAACACCTGTGTACTGTACTACCTGCGTACTGTACTACCTGTGTACCACAACACCTGTGTACCACAACATGTGTACTGTACCACCTGTGTACCACAACACCTGTGTACCACAACATGTGTACTGTACCACCTGTGTACCACAACACCTATGTACTGTACTACCTGTGTACTGAACCACCTGTGTACCACAACACCTGTGTACTGTACTACCTGTGGACCACAACACCTGTGTACCACAACATGTGTACTGTACCACCTGTGTACACCTGTGACCTGTTAATCTTCACAGTAACTCAGGTGAGCCTCACAACACACCTCTTGGTATATGTGTAACAGGTGTGATAATAACAATAATTTATCACCCACACCTGTCACACCTGTTTCGACTCAGCTGTCATGGGTGAGACTCAGCAGCCATGGGTAAGACTTAGCTGTCATGGGTTTGACTCACTTGTCATGGGTGAGACTCAGCTGTCATGGGTAAGAGTCTGCTGTCATGGTTGAGACTCACCTGTCATGGGTGAGACTCACCTGTCATGGGTTACACTTACCTGTCATGGGTCAGACTCACTTGTAATGGGTGAGATTCACCTGTCATGGGTGACATTCACCAATCATGGGTGAGACCTAGCTGTCATGGGTGAGATTTACCTGTCATGAGTGAGACTTACCTGTCATGGGTGTGACTTACCTGTCATGGGTGTGACTCAGCTGTCATGGGTGAGTCATAGCTGTCATGGGTGAGACTCACCTGTCTTGGGTGAGACTCAGCTGTCATGGGTGAGTCATAGCTGTCATGGATGAGACTCACCTGTCATGGGTGAGACTTACCTGTCATGGGTGAGACTCACCTGTAATGGGTGAGGTTCACCTATCATGGGTGAGACTCACCTGTCATGGGTGAGATTCACCTGTCTTGGGTCAGACTCACCTGTAATGGGTGAGATTCACCTGTCATGGGTGAGACTCACCTGTCATGGGTGGCAGGGATCAGCTTCCTCTGGTGGGTCCAGGTTAGGTCAGGCTCCGGCACACCCACGGCGCCACACGCTAGACTCACGTCCTCCTTCCAGGCCGCCGTCACGTTCCCGCCCACCGACCACACGCCCGCGGCCACTGTGGGCGTGTGTTATAGTGATACTGTTACTCACGCCCACAAACCACACGCCCGCGGCCACTGTGGGCGTGTGTTATAGTGATAATGTTACTCACGCCCACCCACCACACGCCCGCGGCCACTGTGGGCGTGTGTTAATGTGATAATATTACTCAAGCCCAACCACCACACGCCCGCGGCCACTGTGGGCGTGTGTTATAGTGATAATATTACTCACGCCCACCCACCACACGCCCTCGGCCACTGTGGGCGTGTGTTATAGTGATAATGTTACTCACGCCCACCCACCACACGCCCGCGGTCACTGTGGGCGTGTGTTATAGTGATAATGTTAATCACGCCCACCCACCACACGCCCGCGGTCACTGTGGGCGTGTGTTATAGTGATAATGTTAATCACGCCCACCCACCACACGCCCGCGGTCACTGTGGGCGTGTGTTATAGTGATAATGTTACTCACGCCCACCCACCACACGCCCGCGGTCACTGTGGGCGTGTGTTATAGTGATACTGTTACTCAAGCCCACCGACCACACGCCCGTGGCCACTGTGGGCGTGTGTTATAGTGATACTGTTGCTCACGCTCACCCACCACACGCCCGCGGTCACTGTGGGCGTGTGTTATAGTGATACTGTTACTCACGCCCACCGACCACACGCCCGTGGCCACTGTGGGCGTGTGTTATAGTGATGCTGTTGCTCACGCTCACCCACCACACGCCCGTGGCCACTGTGGGCGTGTGTTATAGTGATACTGTTACTCACGCCCACCGACCACACGCCCGTGGCCACTATGGGCGTGTGTTATAGTGATACTCACGCCCACCCACCACCCACAGGTACTGACAGTGGGCGTGTGTAGATGTAAACATAGTGTACATGTGTACGTATGGACGTACCTGTGTGTGTGGGCTTGACCACGGCCACGCTGCTCGCGGGACCTTCACCCATCCTGGTGGACGCCGTCACCCACACCTGTAAGACACACCTGTTACTCACACACACCTGTAAGACACACCTGTTATTCACCCACACCTGTAAGACACACCTGTTTCTCACCCACACCAGTAAGACACACCTGTCACTCACCCACACTTGTAAAACACACCTGTTACTCACCCACATCTGTTATTCACCCACACCTATAAGGCACACCTGTCACTCACCCACACTTGTAAGACACACCTGTTATTCACACACACTTATAAGACACACCTGTCACTCATCCACACCTGTACGACACATGTTAACTGCCCACACCTGTATGACACACCTGTCACTCTCTCCATACCTGTAAGACACACCTGTTATTCACCCACACCTGTAAAACACACCTATAATATTGTGTAGGGTAAGGTGTTAGTACTGACCTGGTGTGAGACAGGTCATGTAGGGTCAGGTGTTAGAACTGACCTGGTGTGTGGTGTGAGACAGGTCATGTAGGGTCAGGTGTTAGTACTGACCTGGTGTGTGGTGTGAGACAGGTCATGTAGGGTCAGGTGTTAGTACTGACCTGGTGTGTGGTGTGAGACAGGTCATGTAGGGTCAGGTGTCAGTACTGACCTGGTGTGTGGTGTGAGACAGGTCATGTAGGGTCAGGTGCGTCAGGTGAGGCTCCACACGGCGGCTGTGGGCGGAGCCACGCCCACCTGCTGGTTCCCAGTGGACGGTGTAGCGGCTGATACGCCCGTGTGGGCGTTCGGGCGGCGCCCACGACACTACGGCTGCCCGAGGACCCGACACTATTGCCTTCACCCTCGCCGGCGCTTCTGGCACTGTGAGGGAGGAGGTGTTACTGTTACTGAGGGAGGAGGTGTTACTGAGGGAGGAGGTGTTACTGTTACTGAGGGAGGTGTTACTGAGAGAGGAGGTGTTACTGAGGGAGGAGGTGTTAATGAGGGAGGAGGTGTTAATGAGGGAGGAGGTGTTACTGTTACTGAGGGAGGAGGTGTTACTAAGGGAGGAGGTGTTACTGTTACTGAGGGAGGAGGTGTTACTGAGGGAGGAGGTGTTACTGAGGTAGGAGGTGTTACTGAGGTTGGAGGTGTTGCATCAATTAACAACGTTCAACAAAAACAATAACATTATGTTCTCATTATTGTTAAAATATTACGACTGTTTCTGCTTGACCTAACACTTGTCTACTACTTGTATGGGTTAGTAGTAGTAGTAGTAGTCATTGTCATAGTAGTAGTAGTAGTAGTACGAGTAGTAGTTGTAGTAGTAGTAGTAGTAACTCACCGTCCTGGTCAGTAGTACACACAAGGGGGTGGGAGTGTACACCTTCCCCAGCTCTGGTTGACGCCGCCACAGTCACCGTGTAGTTGGTCCAAGGTGTCAGACCAGCTACTGTGGCTCTCAACCCTTCTGACACCACGCTGCCACTCCTCCCTGTGACACATGGCACATTATTCTACCTGACTCCACACTCTGACACATGACACAATAACAGGGTATAAATAATTCAGATAAAGACTTAGAAATATTACACGAAAACAAGAAATATATCAGATGAACACAGCAAATGAACACAGAGGAACACACTACGAGCTGAACAACGGTGATTATTACTGAGAAACATTTAAGGGAAATAATAAGTTGTGACCTAACACAGAGGAACACACTATGTTAAGTTACTATACTGTATGTATGTGTCTGTGTGTACTTGAGGGAGGCACTCACCGTGGGAGTAGGCGCAGCAGGAGGCAGTCACCATGGCAGGAGGCACTCACCGTGGGAGGAGGCGCAGCAGGAGGCAGTCACCATGGCAGGAGGCACTCACCGTGGGAGTAGGCGCAGCAGGAGGCAGTCACCATGGCAGGAGGCACTCACCGTGGGAGGAGGCGCAGCAGGAGGCAGTCACCATGGCAGGAGGCACTCACCGTGGGAGTAGGCGCAGCAGGAGGCAGTCACCATGGCAGGAGGCACTCACCGTGGGAGTAGGCGCAGCAGGAGGCAGTCACCATGGCAGGAGGCACTCACCGTGGGAGCAGGCGCAGCAGGAGGCAGTCACCATGGCAGGAGGCACTCACCGTGGGAGGAGGCGCAGCAGGAGGCAGTCACCATGGCAGGAGGCACTCACCGTGGGAGGAGGCGTGGGAGTAAGCCAGGCGGTAGTTGGTGATGACGCCGTTCCTGTGACGAGGAGGAGGAGGCGACCACGTCACTACCAGGCTTGATGACGTCACACTCTCACACGTCACGTGACCGGGAGGAGCACTCGGTTCTGTGTGAGTGAGTGAGTGAGTGAGTGAGAGGAGGCGAGTGTAAGGAAGTGGTGATGGGCAGCTGAAGTGAAGTGAAGTGATTCGTTATATTAAGTGTGGGTATAAGATGAACACACACACACACTCACTGTCGTGAAGGGTGGTGCCCAGGGCGGGAGGTGAGGCAGGTCCGGCGCCCTTAGAGTTGAAGGCTTGCAGTACGACGGCGTAGCGGGCGTGTGGGCGTAGTCCTGCCAGGGTGGCTGTAGTCACGCCCACGCCTTCCACGCCCACTGTAGTGAAGTTATACGCCCCTCCCTCACCCTCACTGCAGGGGAGAGAAAGTGAGAGGTGTGAGAGAGAAGTAAGAGGTGAGGAAGTGAGAGGTGAGAGACAGGAACAGAGTTAATTGTCTAAATGGCGTCAATATTGTGAGAGGGAGACTCACCTGGCGTCCTTAAGGCCCAGGTGTGTGAGGGAGACTCACCTGGCGTCCTTAAGGCCCAGGTGTGTGAGGGAGACTCACCTGGCGTCCTTAAGGCCCAGGTGTGTGAGGGAAACTCACCTGGCGTCCTTAAGGCCCAGGTGTGTGAGGGAGACTCACCTGGCGTCCTTAAGGCCCAGGTGTGAGAGGGAGACTCACCTGGCGTCCTTTAGGCCCAGGTGTGTGAGGGAGACTCACCTGGCGTCCTTAAGGCCCAGGTGTGTGAGGGAGACTCACCTGGCGTCCTTAAGGCCCAGGTATGAGAGGGAGACTCACCTGGCGTCCTTAAAGCCCAGGTAGTAGCCGAGGACGTCGCCGTTGGTCAGGTTTTGTGGCGGCGGCTCCCAGGACACCTGTAGAGCTGTAGACGACACTGCCAACACCTGTAAGATGATGTAACACCTGTAGCATAACACCTGTCGCATAACACCTGTAACATAACACCTGTAGCATAACACCTGTAACATAACACCTGTAGCATAGCACCTGTAACATAACACCTGTAGCATAACACCTGTAGCATAACACCTGTAGCATAACACCTGTAGCATAACACCTGTAGCATTACACCTGTAACATAACACCTGTAACATAACACCTGTAGCATAACACCTGTAGCATAACACCTGTAGCATAACACCTGTAGCATAACACCTGTAACATAAACACCTGTAGCATAACACCTGTAACATAACACCTGTAGTATTACACCTGTAACATAACACCTGTAACATAACACCTGTAGTATACACCACAACACACACAGGTACTCACGTTAACACCCTGAGGGGGGGCAGCTGGGGGCTCCTCTTGGGTGCTGACCCTGAGGGGCGGGGAGGAAGGGCTGCGGCCAACGCGGTTCTCCGCCACAACTGTCAGCGTGTAGGTGGTGGCTGGCCGCAGTGTGTCCAGCCTCACCTGCTGCTGGTCCCCCTCTACTGTCACCTCCCGCGGCCCGTCCACACCTGGCGGGTGACAGATTGTGTTATGTTGGTCCCCCCTGGGGCCACCTTGCCCAACACTCACCAATAATAAATATATAAAGACTTGTAAACACCCACACACCAGGTGACTGCTGAGCGTCGAAGGTGATGAGGTAGGCGGTGATGGGAGCGTTGGAGTCCTGAGGAGGAGTCCAGGTGAGCGTCAGGTGACGAGATCCTTCCTCCGTCACCGTCACTCCTGAGGGAGGCCCCGGCACGTCTGGTGGGAGGGAGGGGGTACTATAGTGTTACTGGGGGTGGGGGTACCACTACTGCACCACTACTGTACCATCACTGTACCATCACTGTACCTTGGACCAGCAGGTGGAAGTCAGCAGTGAGGGCCCCGTGGGTGTTGGTGGCGGTACAGACGTAGTGGCCGGAGTCACTCAGGTGTGTTGACCGTAGTACAAGTTCTGACACCTGGCCAGCCTCGCTCTGCCTCTCTGACACCTCGTACCTGTTGACACCACCAAGCTTATTACCTGACACTAAGGGAGGAGAGATATAGGGTGAAGGGTGAGAGCAGAGTGATAGTGTCTGTGGTCTAATATATTATGAGGTGAGACCTGTGAACTAAGTTGGCTGCTGGAGGCTGTCACCCGTCACTCACTACTGCAGCAGGTACCCGAGACGTTGTCACCACCTAAAGAGACCCCGAGTTACTTGTTCAGAAGTACCTTAGCCTCAATTCAAGCATGAAATTGATTAAAAGTATGGCAGGGGGCGGCGCCCCTGGTCCAGGGGAACGTTAGGGGGACATACCTTGGCAGGGGAGGCAAGGGGGCTGTGCCCCTGGTCCAGGACAGAGCCAGGGGGGCGTCACCGTGCGCCTCACAGCTGAGTGTCGCTGTTCCTCCAACCTTCACCTGTTGACGCTGACTCCTGACGGCGAACCAGGGCGGCTCTGACGCACAAGACGGTGATATTAACATCTTGAGACAAACATTTGTTAGTTTGGTCAGTTTATGTTATAAACATTACTGACTAAACTCTGTTATTGTCAACTGTTGCTCACTGTTATCATTTGTTACTCACCGTCACCCTCTGTTACTCACCGTCACCCTCTGTTACTCACCGTTAACGCTGAGAGTGACCACCTTGGACAGGCCAGCACCCACACCGTTGTTCGCCTCACACAAGAAGCGACCTTCGTGGCGTCTCTCAGCGCGACTCACAGACAGCGTCCCGTTGTCCCAGCCGGCCACCCCGCCCTCACCTGTGGCCACGCCCACGAACTGTCCTGACACTGTTGGTACGAGGGCGTGGGCGTTATTTACTGCTACTGTTACTGCTGCTGCTGTTACTACTACTGGTACTTATTACTTAACCCCTTGAGTACAATGATTTAAACCCTTGAGTACGATGACTTGGCCCCTTGAGTACGATGACTTGGCCCCTTGAGTACGATGACTTTGTATTTCTGGGGTAAGGTCATCGTACTCAATGACTTATCGTACTGAAGGTGTTATGCTATCGTCTCCTAAGGGTTAAATCATCGTACTCAAAGGGGTTAAATCATCATACTCAAGGGGTTAAATCATCATACTCAAGGGGTTAAATCATCATACTCAAGGGGTTAAATCATCATACTCAAGGGGTTAAATCATCATACTCAAGGGGTTAAATCATCATACTCAAGGGGTTAAATCATCATACTCAAGAGGTTAAATCATCATACTCAAGGGGTTAAATCATCATACTCAAAGGGTTAACACTACATATCAAAGCGAGGCTGAAGTGAATCACACGATACAGAGAAATACCAAAACAAACATTACGAATTATTGATGAAATGAGGATAGTTTTGGTGATAGTGAATAAATAAGACGATAGGAGGATAGGTGACTGTTGATATGACCTATCCTTCATCCTATAGCTAACTGATGTAGTATAATAATGTATATATGTAGTGTATAATGGTGTAGAGGTGTAGTGTATATAATGTGGTGTATATATATGTAGTTTATATAGAGAAATGTATATAAATGTTCAGTATATCGTTAAATATAGACCTGAAAATATATAATCTATTCATGTGTAATGTTTATATCACTACCGTATACATCTGGAGTGTGTATACATGTTTACATTTTGATAGATTAAGGCATCTATATACATTTTTCCTCCCAGCTCAGGTAAGTGCTTGGTAAACTAGGAAGAGTTAATGAATAATATTAGCATGTATTAAGAAAGTGAGATTAAAACTGGCTTTCAATATCCAGACCTCCACCCTACCACCTGGAGTTATACCTTGAATCTTCTAGTTATTACTTAAGTTGGGTTTTGGTAACTTGTGATTGTTTTAATGACTTGACTGATGGTGTTATGAGGGGGTTTTTGTGTTTGATTTGTTTTAAGATTGTCTGTCTGTCTGTCTGTCTGCCTGCCTGTCTGTCTGTCTGTCTGTCTGTCTTTTTCTCCCTATTGTTCTTCTTCAGCCCAACAGACTCTCTCTCTCTCTCTCTCTCTCTCTCTCTCTCTCTCTCTCTCTCTCTCTCTCCATCCCCTCTCTCTCACCTAAGGCTCAACACCCTCCCTTCCTCCCCCTCCTCCTTCCTCCCCCTCCCCCCTTCCTCCTTCCTCCCCCCTCCCTCCTCCCCCCTTCCTCCCCCCTCCCCCCACTGGTATGATTCACTGCGTCTTTGAACAATTATTTCCACCATCTCTCACCTTGAGTCTGAGTTATGGCTGCCGTGAAGATGAACTTTCACCATTTTTAAGTTTCGTTTCTTCTCTTCTTACCATTTGGATTGTGTTTATTTATAGTATTTCTCCTTTATTTGTGTTTAGTTAGTCTCTCTTAATCTCTCTTCAGTAATTGTGTTTATATACCTGTTCTACCTGCACTAATATACGTCATTATAAACATTACCTTAATATAAATACAATATGCTAGTTAAAGGTTCACTAATACACCTTAATACAATATGCTAGTTAAAGGTGCACTAATACACCTTAATACAATATGCTAGTTAAAGGTGCACTAATACACCTTAATACAATATGCTAGTTAAAGGTTCACTAATACACCTTAATACAATATGCTAGTTAAAGGTTCACTAATACACCTTAATACAATATGCTAGTTAAAGGTGCACTAATACACCTTAATACAATATGCTAGTTAAAGGTGCACTAATACACCTTAATACAATATGCTAGTTAAAGGTGCACTAATACACCTTAATACAATATGCTAGTTAAAGGTGCACTAATTAATACACCTTAATGCAATATACCTGTTAAATCTGGGCCTCTATAGACGCCATAATAATTGAGGTTGTTAAGTAGTTCAGTATAACTATTACCTGGTTAACGAGCGCCATTATACCGCACCATAACGATCACAGGTGACACTCATTATTACCCACAGGTGAGACCAGCCTTACACCTGACCCACAAGAGGTGAACAAAAATAATCCACGCGTTTCCGGGTATAGTGTACGTTGATTGGTTCTCTCTTATACATGACGTCATTATTGGGTTAAATTTGTGTTAGGTTAGGTTAGGTTAGGTTGAGAAACATTAAATTTCCATAAACCGAGTCATGACCAATGAGATACTACCTTTACGAAAGAAGAACCAATCACCTCACGCCATACCCGCAAACACGTGTACTCTACCCAAATCGTGGCTGGGATTATTTAAATGAGTTGGAAATAGATTACGCAAATCAGGGTGGAGCAAACCTTAGGCAAATGGCCGAGTAGGGTCGTTATTACTGCCATTGAAGACTTATAATGACCTAATTATTGCAGCAGTGGTATTGACTACAGGTATACAGGTGGGGTTATGTGATGCTGGGGGGGGGGGGGATGGGGAGAGAGGGGAGAGAGAGAGAGGATGGGGAGAGAGTGAGAGGAACAGTCAGATGGGGAGGTACCACAACAACACAGGTGAATAACACAGGTGAACAGGACAGTAGACTCACCTGTCTCTTTGCGCCAGGCGACGGTGGGGTTGGGGAAGCCCTTTGCCAGGCAGTGGAGTGCCACGCTGCCTCCAAGAGCGACGCTGGCACTGGTAGGCTCCACCACCCAAGTGGGAGGCACTGTGGGGGGTCAGGCCCAGGGGGGAGGGGGCAACAGGTCATTACCCAGTATGTATTGCGTCATCACTATCTAACATATATTGTCACATTATTAAACATTAACAAACTTGGAAGACAAATTACTGGACAATTATTGTTATCATTATTAAACTGTAATGTAAATATATCAAAAGTCTGACCAAAACATCACTTACTCCCAAACATTATTATTGTTAACAAACATGTAATTGAAGATGACAAGACCTTTGTTAACACAGATGGGTTAACAACACACTATAGTTATCAACAACAACAGATTAAGTAAAAGAAGTTGAGGTGGTAGAGTTTGTGTGTGTGTGTGTGTGTGTGTGTGTGTGTGTGTGTGTGTGTGTGTGTGTACTATATATATGTATGTATATGTAAGTATCTGTGTGTGTGTGTGTGTGTGTGTGTGTGTAGACGAGTTTTGTGTGTAAAAGGAAAGTAGCAGAGAAGATGTGTCACTCAGGACACATAGTGTGTCAGAATGTCTCTCAGTACCCAGTATCAGGTTGTCTCACACAGTGTCAGGTTGTCCCACACAGTGTCAGGTTGTCTCACACAGTGTCAGGTTGTCTCACACAGTGTCAGGTTGTCTCACACAGTGTCAGGTTGTCTCACACAGTGTCAGGTTGTCCCACACAGTGTCAGGTTGTCTCACACAGTGTCAGGTTGTCTCACACAGTGTCAGGTTGTCTCACACAGTGTCAGGTTGTCCCACACAGTGTCAGGTTGTCTCACACAGTGTCAGGTTGTCTCACACAGTGTCAGGTTGTCTCACACAGTGTCAGGTTGTCTCACACAGTGTCAGGTTGTCCCACACAGTGTCAGGTTGTCTCACACAGTGTCAGGTTGTCTCAGCCTCTCAGGGGAGGAGGAAAGTGATCTCAACATCAGGAGGATTTGTTTACATGGTTTGTGACGCCACAGAGTCTCGCTGATTGATTTGAATGATGACTCATGACGTCGAACGCTCACGCTGATTGGCCGATAAGGGATACATGAAGTAGAAGATTCCTGCTGATAGGCCGAATTGTGGCCAGTGAAATTGAAACTTCAAGATGATTGGCTGCGTAAGTGAGAATTCGACTAATCATGAGGTCTTCTCTGTGATGTAAACAGGACCAACGTCCTGACGAAGAGAACACGTACCACGGCCCCCCTCGCCTTCGTCATGAGATATTAGCCAGTCAACATCAACACATTATGTTGGGTCATCGTCAGTGACGCAGCATAGTCGAGGTCATAATTGGGTTGAAGGAAGAGGTGAGGGGACGTGGCAGTCAGGTCATGTGAGGTGAAGGTGCAACAAGACCAGTCCTCCTGCTGGTGAGGCCTGAGTCCTGTCTTCATTACTGGCCTCTTGCTCCCCTGCAGTATCCCTCCCTGATAGTTAGTCTGATAGTCGTGCCACAGTGGGCGTGAGACGTGAGCGGTGTCCCTCCCTCTTATGTCTGATAGTCATGCGAGAGTGGGCGTGAGACCGTGGGCGGCCTACCGCTGACGGTCAGACGGGCGGTGGTGGTGATGGTGCGGGCGGCGTTGGTGGCGGCGCAGGTGTAGTTGCCGGAATGGGCAGCCGTGGCACTGTCGATCACCAACATGGAGGTGAAGGGGTCTAGCTGGGAGGTGCGGACGTCGAGTGTGGGGTCGAGGGGGACGCCATCCTTGAGCCAGGACTGGGCCAGGGGCTGGTCCCCCTCCTGCACCAAACAGGTGGCCTGGGCCCTCATCCCTGCCCGGGTCCCCACCGCGAAGCTGAAGGGCGCCAGGCGGGGCGGCACTGCAACACACACACTCACACTCACACACACAGCAGGGAGAGGCCTGACATCTGTGAATTACATTGTTGGTACAAGACCACGCACGAGGGTTCGTCTGGCTGCCCCCAGGTGGTGGTAATGGTGCGGGGCAGCCGGAGCCTCGCTACTACACACAGAGGAAAGAAGGCGCTCGACAGCCGAGGTAAAGAAGGACATTAGGATGGGAAGAAGAAGGAAGAGGAGGAAGGAAGAGTCAGCAGGAGGAAGAACAGTCGCGGTAAGTACTGTACAGTAGGTTGGCCACACGTCAAAGGTATTCTCTCTGACAACAACATAAACAAAACAGTCGCGTCAAATTTACTCTGGAAAAAAGTAGAGAGAAGAAGCGTAGGTCTATGTGGGTGGTGGTGGTGGTGACGCCCGTGGTGCAGCTCCGAGGTGTAGGGCGGGCGTGGGCGTACCATTGACGGCGAGGTCGGCGGAGTGGGTGGCCTCGGCCCAGTGGTTGGAGGCCCGGCAGGTGTACTGGCCGGTGTGGAGAGCAGTGAGGCGGTTGATCATGAGAGTGTTAGAGAACTGGTTGATGGTGGACACAGTGACGCCCTCCACCTCCTCGATGGGCCGCCCGTCCTTCTCCCAGGTGAAGGTGATGGGCGGGTCTCCCTTGCTCACTATACACGCCGCCCCCGCCCGCTCCCCAGCCTCTAACTTGTCCTCAAAGTGGAAAGGCTGAACATCCGGGGCCACTGTAACACACCACCATCAGCCCCTCTGTCTGCTGCTGCTGCTGCTGCTGTCTGCCTGTCTGCTGCTGCCTGCCTGTCTGCTGCCTGACTGTCTGCTGCCTGACTATTGCCTATCTGGTTACTATCTGCCTGCTACTGCTGTCTGCCTTTCTGCTGCCCGATTAATGCTTGTCTGCGGCCTGATTACTACCTGTCTACTTATTACCTGTCTGCTTACTGTGTCTCTGCTTACTCGGCATCTGCTGAGTGACCTAACCTATCGATGAAGGTGTAAATGAGTGACATAAACCTAAGGGCACTTTATGGACAGTATGGCTACAACACACAGTATACTAAATGTGGCTGACACTGTACCCGATCACCTTCATTTCCCCAATTGTAAAGTTAGGTACCCATTTACAGCTGGGTGAACTGAAAGTGCCCCGTGGATCGAACCAGTGAGCTTTAGGACAGGAGGCGAGTGGTTTATTTTCTTTCCTATATAAAAATGACCTAACTTAACTGATTTGGTAGTTGATAATGTGATAATTTCTAATACTTAAGTTTACCCTTAACTTGGTTCCGTTTTCTATTGAATCTGCCATCGCTTAACCTCTTCAGTACTTGAGTGTGATGACTTAACCCCATTAGTGCTTGAGTGTGATGACTTAACCCCAATAGTGCTTGAGTGTGATGACTTAACCCCATTAGTGCTTGAGTGTGATGACTTAACCCCATTAGTGCTTGAGTATGATGACTTAACCCCATTAGTGCTTGAGTGTGATGTCTTAACCCCATTAGTGCTTGAGTGTGATGACTTAACCCCATTAGTGCTTGAGTATGATGACTTAACCCCATTAGTGCTTGAGTATGATGACTTAACCCCATTAGTGCTTGAGTGTGATGACTTAACCCCATTAGTGCTTGAGTATGATGACTTGACCCCATTAGTGCTTGAGTGTGATGACTTAACCCCATTAGTGCTTGAGTATGATGACTTAACCCCATTAGTGCTTGAGTGTGATGAATTAACCCTATTAGTGCTTGAGTGTGATGACTTAACCCCAATAGTGCTTGAGTGTGATGACTTAACCCCATTAGTGCTTGAGTATGATGACTTAACCCCATTAGTGCTTGAGTATGATGACTTAACCCCATTAGTGCTTGAGTGTGATGACTTAACCCCAATAGTGCTTGAGTATGATGACTTAACCCCATTAGTGCTTGAGTGTGATGACTTAACCCCATTAGTGCTTGAGTGTGATGACTTAACCCCATTAGTGCTTGAGTGTGATGACTTAACCCCAATAGTGCTTGAGTATGATGACTTAACCCCATTAGTGCTTGAGTGTGATGACTTAACCCCATTAGTACAAGGGAGTTACTGTAATGAAAGGATTAAGTTATTGTACTCAATGGCTTAAGATGTCATACTGAGAGGGTTAAAACATATGAGTAGACTACTTGACTGTACTCGTGGGGCTAATTCACTATACACAAGGGACTAACTCACTTCCTAACTCATCTCTCAATAACAAGTAAATATATCTCCTCCTATTTTAGTGAAAGAAATTTATTAGACGACAAAGACATAAAAAATATCTCACATAATATAATAGAAAAATAAAGTAATAACAGAGAGAAAAAATCATGGCTCAGCAACTCTTTAAGATTCGTAAGTGGAAAAATATTCTCCCTTAAGTGGTAACAGTATCTACGTGGTTCACTTAAGCTATGACATAAAGACGATAGAATGGTGACGAAATTACTCTGATAATTTTAAACTTTCATTAATTTTTTTTATTATGTTAATAGTTAGAAGTATATGGAGTAATTTTGCTAAAACTTTATTATATTTGTTTTTTATTTGTTATTTATAGTTTGTTTATATTTTAAGTTGATAGAAAGTTTTTAATGTTTATAGCTACACACGGGCTTTATATATACACCTTATATACGCCTTTATTTATGGGGGAAACATTTACGTACGAATCTTAGAGAAACGAGATGGTGATGTGTTAATAGTGAATACTGATACAGGTAGCTAAGGGCCACAGGTAGCTGAGGGCCACAGGTAGCTGAGGGCCACAGGTAGCTGAGGGCCACAGGTAGCTGAGGGCCACAGATAGCTGAGGGCCACAGGTAGCTGAGGGCCACAGATAGCTGAGGGCCACAGGTAAGGCTAGTACTGTATAATGCCTGAGGCCTTACCTTAGGCGAGGAGACCCCCCAGTATCCCCCAGGACTCCCCCCCCGCATGACTCCCCCCCCACAGTATCCCCCAGGACTCCCCCCCCCCCAGTATCCCCCAGGACCCCCAGTATCCCCCAGGACTCACCCATTACTTAGACGGAGAAGTGATGGGTGTCCTTCTCTCCCCCAGTAGCCCCTAAGGACCCCCAGGACTCCCCCCCCCCAGGACTCACCCATAACACGGACGGAGAAGTGTTGGGTATCCTTCTCTCCCCCAGTAGCCCCTCAGGACCCCCAGGACTCACCCATAACACGGACGGAGAGATCCTGCGTGTCGGTAAGGCCCTGCCTGGTGGAGGCGGTGCAGGAGTACAGGCCGTCGTCAGTTGTGCGAGTCACTTGTTCCACCACAAGAGTCCCGTTGGCGTGAACCCTTTGTCGGTGACTAGTGGGCAGCCTGACACCATCTGTGTACGGTGACACCAGCTGGTTATTGTGTACACACACACACACACACACACACACACACACTGGGCACGACCACTGTACGTACACCGGTTATTGTCCACACACACACACACACACACATACACACTTCAACAGAGGATAAACACGTCACTTTATTAATACATTAATTGTCAAAAAGTAACTTAGAAGAACTGTTATAAAATATGAAACTTCAAGCTGTTAATAAAGTGAAAAGTTTGTAAATATTAAACTTATTTGCTTCTAAAATCATTAATTATTTTGTTATTATGTGTTGTTATTTCCAGGTTATATTAAGGATAACTCACCTTTCTTCCAGGTTATGTTATGGATGGGGTAGCCAGACACGGGGCAGCTGACGATGAAGGTCTCCCCCGCCACGGCTGACATCTGCCCCATGGGGCGCACGTGAGGGGGGCCGTACACGTTGAGGCGTGCACGGTGCACCTCGCTGCCTGCGCTGTTCTCCGCCGAGCACGTGTAAGTTCCTCCGTCAGTCACGTGCACCGAGCTGATGTTGACGTGACTGATGACGTCACCGTGTGCTGACACGTACTGCCCTTTAACGTACCTGTAACACCGTGTTATGTTATGACCTAAGTACCTGTAACACCGTGTTATGTTATGACGTAAGTACCTGTAACACCGTGTTATGTTATGACCTAAGTACCTGTAACACCGTGTTATGTTATGACCTAAGTACCTGTAACACCGTGTTATGTTATGACGTAAGTACCTGTAACACCGTGTTATGTTATGACCTAAGTACCTGTAACACCGTGTTATGTTATGACGTAAGTACCTCTAACACCGTGTTATGTTATGACCTAAGTACCTGTAACGCCGTGTTATGTTATGCTATGACCTGTGGTGTAATGGTCAGCATGCTCGTCTTGCAAGTGAGTGGACTCGGGTTCAATCCCCGGGCAGGGTGAAACTATGGGCAAGTTTCTTTACGCCATTTGCCTCCGTCTACCCAGCAGTAACTGGGAACCTGGATGTTAATCGATTTACGGGTAATGGTTAGCCAGTGCAGTTGGCGAGTTGTCCGGTCTTCCCGGACTATTCCTTGACACTGGGTCATGCAGGTCGTTAACTTAGGGTGTGGTTGTTGTGTTGGCTACAGCTTCTACACCTTAAACACTGGGTCATGCAGCTCGTTAACTCAGGGTGTGGTTGTTGTGTTGGTGACAGCTTCTACACCTTAAACACTGGGTCATGCAACTCGTTAACTCAGGGTGTGGTTGTTGTGTTGGCCTCAGCTTCTACACCTTAAACACTGGGTCATGCAGCTCGTTAACTCAGGGTGTGGTTGTTGTGTTGGCGACGGCTTCTACACCTTAAACACTGGGTCATGCAACTCGTTAACTCAGGGTGTGGTTGTTGTCTTGGCGACGGCTTCTACACCTTAAACACTGGGTCACGCAACTCGTTAACTCAGGGTGTGGTTGTTGTGTTGACCTCAGCTTCTACACCTTAAACACTGGGTCACGCAACTCGTTAACTCAGGGTGTGGATGTTGTGTTGGCGACAGCTTCTACACCTTTAAATCACTCCTGGCCCTAGGGCAGGCCATCCTAGTTGCACGAGGGGCAACCATTATTATTATTATAACACAAGGAACTACTGTGACGTCGGCCAGGAGGTGTTTTAATGTCTTCCTGATCTTCTTCCTCTCCCTCACCTCTCCTTCATCATTATCTCCTCCTCCTCCCGTCCCTCCTCCCGCTGCCTCAACATGACTAGTTGTGCAAGGTTGTCAACAAGTTTCTGTGTCTTTGGTCTTAGTTGGTACGTGTGTGTGTACGCGTGTGTGTCTGTGTGTGTGTGTACGTGTGTGTGTGTGATACTCTCCTCAACACATCTAAGGGAGTACGAACACAATTCTCGAATACGTGATAAATCCTCGAACAACCTCATCCCCTCCAGCTGCCGTTAAGGGGACATAAATCTCCCCCATTAAGCTTCAAGGTAATCAGTCCACCCATTTATGACCAATTACGTGAGATAATGACAGCGAGCTGCTTCATTATAGTCTGTGAACTATATTTCCACATACATATAACAACTTTGTGTTTATTCTTTGTATAAATAACAAGAAAATCATAAAAGTCTGGAGTTTCTCACACACAAAAAAAATAGTCGAAAATAACCTGACATAGAGAGGGGGAGGAGGGGGGGGGGCGGAGCTGCACCAATGGCGAGGCTCGACATAATCACGTGATCACTGAATGTAAACAATGATCCACCAATCATCTCCCAGCACCTTTTATGCCCCGCCCATTAAAGCGTTACCCCTCTACTGAAAATCAGGAATTAGGTATTTTTATCCATATTCCTGGGTCATATTCGGCCTCTAACATGGTGGAGCAGTGTGGGTGTGAACTCCTAATTACCAGACTCTTGTTGTTTCGTGTCCTTGTGGATAGATTACATGATAATTTAAGCAATGTATTATATTCTCTCTCTCTCTCTCTCTCTCTCTCTCTCTCTCTCTCTCTCTCTCTCTCTCTCTCTCTCTCTTTTCCTCACTCACTTTCTCTCTCTTATTCTCTCTCTCTCCCCCCCCCTCACTCTCTCTCACTCACGCCAACTCGAATATATCAAATGTTCTGCATTGAACATTGAGAAATTTCACATGAAGAACAGAATATCGTATGTTCTTCTGTGCAGTGAGATGACCTTCAGAACAGAACACGTAGAACAAGAGGAAGAACAAAGATGATCAATGATTCAGAGGATGAGACGTGGGGCTCAGAAGAACATGAAGAACAAGTCAGATCACTGAATATAGAACACACAGATATCTCTTATGGTGTTCATAGCTTCAGTTATTCACATCACGGAGAATACCATGAAGAACAAGAAGAACAAATATTCATAAAATAAAGTGAAGAACCAGCACACTAGAGAACAAAATATGAATAACAAAAACAACATGAAATAGAATAATCATATTTAAAAAAAACAAACACTAAACAGAACAAAGAACAAACACAACAGCACCTAATAACATAACTCACTTAACCACTTAAAAATCCAACCCCTCCACCCCAGAAGAACACTTAACCTAGAAGAACAGAGAACAGAAATGAAGAACAGGAAGAACAAGAGGATTAAGTATTCAGTGCAGGAGGTAAGGGCCCCACAGCACACACCATCAATAACAGGCTGGTGTGGTCGTTGGGAAGCGGTGGGGGCTATCTGCTTCTACTCATTTGCATACGGCGAGGAAAACATGTCTAGCAAGATTATACCAGCATCCTAGGGGAGGGTGAGAGGGGAGAGAGGGAAGGGAGAGGGGATGGACGGAGGGAGAGGGGATGGACGGAGGGGGAGGTAGGAAAGAGATTGAGAGGGTGGGAGAGAGGGGAAGAGGGAGAGGGGGGAGGATGAGAGAGGGGAGGGGAGAGGGAGAGAGAGGGGATGGACGGAGGGGGAGGTAGGAAACAGATTGAGAGGGTGGGAGAGAGGGGAAGAGGGAGAGGGGGGAGGATGAGAGAGGGCAGGGGAGGGGGATGGACGGAGGGGGAGGTAGGAAAGATAGTGAGAGGGTTTGGGAGAGTGAGAGAGGGGATGAGGTAGTTAGAGAAAGAGAGATAGAAAAAGAGAGGGTAACTAAGAGAATAGAAGAGAAGGAATGGGCAAGACAGACAGACAGACACAAGTGACCTCACCCACAAGACGTCATCAGGCAGGTAAGTTGTTATGGTCAGGTGATAAAAATAAAACTCGATCTGGGTTAAATAAAGTTAGTGGTGTTTTTTTTTTAATAGCTCAAGATGCTATGAATATTAATGAGGTCAATCCTGAGTGCAGGTAAGGCTAGAGGTTAGGTGTGGTTAGGTTAGGTGTGGTTAGGTTAGGTTAGGTGTTGAGGGAGAGACAGTTAGACAGTAACAAAGATTGAGAAAAATAGAGATAGAGAGAGAGAGAAAGAGAGAGATCAACAGAGAGAGAGAGAGAGAGAGAGAGAGAGAGAGAGAGAGAGAGAGAGGGTGGGAGCTGCCATATAATCGGATGCTGTTATTCATTACCTGACACAATAAAACACCTCCATCAATTACCATAATTAAGACAATTACCTCATGACCACTAATGGATCCCCAGGTAAAGATGCCAGGTGAGGGTGTTGTGATGGTGATGGTGTTGTGATGGTGAGGGAGTTGTGAGGGTGTTGTGATGGTGAGGGTGTTGTGATGGTGAGGGTGTTGTGATGGTGAGGGTGTTGTGATGGTGTTGTGATGGTGAGGGTGTTGTGATGGTGTTGTGATGGTGAGGGTGTTGTGATGGTGAGGGTGTTGTGATGGTGAGGGTGTTGTGATGGTGTTGTGATGGTGAGGGTGTTGTGATGGTGAGGGTGTTGTGATGGTGAGGGTGTTGTGATGGTGAGGGTGTTGTGAGGATGATGATGGTGGAGAACGATGATGTGTTATGAGAGAGAGAGAGAGAGAGAGAGAGAGAGAGAGAGAGAGAGATTACACCTAAACACAACAAAAACACAAGCCAGACTCATCAAACACACCTGTAGCAAACACCATCAGCAACACACACCTGTCCTCTCATTACGACACTCGGGTATGAAGGAACAGGTGGTGTGTCAGGCTCCTTCATCTAGCTAGGTGACTCTCCCTCTCTCTCCCTCTCCCTATCACACCTTCCCTCTCCTTCTCTCACATCCTCTCCCTCCCACTCTTTCTCTCACATCCTCTCCCTCCCTCCCTCCTTCTCTCACTCCCTCACACCCTCCCTCTCTCTCCCTCTCCTCCCTCTCTCTCCCTCTCCTCCCTCTCTACCACTCTCTCGTCTTAATTAAGGATGGAGTGTCGTCTGGTACCTCAGACTGTAGACGACTCGAGTTGTTGCTCCATCTGAGGTGGTTGTTACTCCTATTGTCTAATTGATTACAACAACCTCACTCAAGTTGTTAATGATGGTTGTGGTTATTACTTCTGGGTTGTTTACGTCTCCTTGTTGAAGATTGTTGTTGTTGTAGGTTGTGTGGTTGTTGTTGTTGTTGGTATTCAAAATTGTTGTTCTAACTCATAATCTACCACGATTTTTTAAGGATGTTAGTAGTTGTGGTTGTGGTTGTTTAAATTCATTATTGTGTTGATAGAAGTTGTTATTGTCCCCCCAAGATTGTTGTTGCTGCTTCCTGATTGGTTAATGAGACACGGTGAAGTTGTTATTGGTGGTTGTGTTTAGTTGTTGTGGACGAGATATCACCTGCGTTAATTAACAGGTGTTGTGAAAAGTTGTATATTGGTTGTGTCAAGATGTTCTGTTGCTTCAAGTTATCCTCACCCCCCACAGTGCCACCCCACAGTGCCACCCCCACAGTGCCACCCTCCAGTGTCACCCCCACAGTGCTTGGGGGAGGGAGAGCCACACCCCCCACAGTGACTGGAGGAGAGAGAGCCACACCCCCCACAGTGCCTGGAGGAGAGAGAGCCACACCCCCCACAGTGCTTGGAGGGAGGAGAGAGAGCCACACCCCCACAGTGACTGGAGGAGAGAGAGCCACACCCCCCACATTGCCTGGAGGAGAGAGAGCCACACCCCCCACAGTTCCTGGAGGAGAGAGAGCCACACCCCCACAGTGACTGGAGGAGAGAGAGCCACACCCCCCACATTGCCTGGAGGGGAGAGAGCCACACCCTCCACATTGCCTGGAGGAGAGAGAGCCACACCCCCCCCACAGTGCCTGGAGGAGAGAGAGCCACACCCCCACAGTGCCTGGAGGAGAGAGAGCCACACCCCCCACAGTGCCTGGAGGAGAGAGAGCCACTCAACCAGCAACGTTAATTAAACAATACAACTTTACACACGAGCTGGTAATCTTGTTAAGCAGATTCCAACAACGTGCTGGTGAAAAACTTGTGATGGATTTCTATTTGCCAAACAATTAGCAGATTCAGCACTGGTCGCCTCGATATAGAGAATTTAGAGAGATTATTTTATAATTCACATGGACGGCAGAATCAGACTTAATTGAGAGATTATGTGTTAAGTCCGTCGCGTCTAAAAGCATTAGATCAGAGGCAATGAAACGGTTGATTTAGATATTGAAATTGGAATTCCATTTGAGTTCAGTAAAGCGGAGTTTTTCCATATTTTAATCCGGCTGGGAAATTACAGTTGAAACATTTGTGTGTTGGGATGTAAGAATACTTGACGTTATGGCTCACTTTTCTATATACGTGGGTAGAAATTCGACCATCTGTACCCCCGCGCTTGTTACCCTCATCCCCAGAGAGACTTTGTTTACCTCCGTGAAAAAATATTATTGGAACGCTGATGTGCTGTGCTTCTTTCATCTATATTTTAACTGTTTTGAAAATTTATATGAAAAAAACCTGTTCGTAAACAAGATAAATCTCATCGCCAGTATAGGCATTCGGTAACGCCAGGCATTTTTTCCGTTTAACTGGGAGTGACACGAAAATTGTCCTGTTTTCTGCTTGAACTGGCGATGTCTTCTGCTTGTACTGGCGGTGGAGTGGGCGGGTCTTACAATGAGTGGGTGGGTCTAGTGATGGAGTGGACAGGTGCAATGGTAGAGTGGACAGGTGTAGTGGTAGAGTGGACAGGTGTAGTGAAGGAGTGGACAGGTGTAATGGTAGAGTGGACAGGTGTAGTGAAGGAGTGGACAGGTGTAGTGAAGGAGTGGACAGGTGTAATGGTAGAGTGGACAGGTGTAATGGTAGAGTGGAGAGGTGTAATGGTAGAGTGGACAGGTGTAGTGAAGGCGTGGACAGGTGTAGTGAAGGCGTGGACAGGTGTAGTGATGGAGTGGACAGGTGTAATATTAGAGTGGACAGGTGTAACGGTAGAGTGGATGGGTGTAATGGTAGAGTGGACAGGTGTAATGGTAGAGTGGACAGGTGTAGTGATAGAGTGGACAGGTGTAATGGTAGAGTGGTCAGGTGTAATGGTAGAGTGGTCAGGTGTAGTGATGGAGTGGACAGGTGTAGTGAAGGAGTGGACAGGTGTAGTGATGGAGTGGACAGGTGTAGTGATGGAGTGGACAGGTGTAATAATAGAGTGGACAGGTATAACGGTAGAGTGGACGGGTGTAATGATGGAGTGGGCGTATCTCATTGTGGAGTGGGCGGGTCAAGCAGTGAGTGGCCAGGTCTATCATAACGTTATTAAACCAGTGTTGCATTACGTTATTAAACCATTACATTATTACAGCCTAAAACCATTACATGAACATTTTATTAACTACTACACAAGGGTCTCTTACAGTATGACTCCCGTTACAAAATTATTACAATATATCAGTACTTAACTCACCTGTGGGGGTGTGAGGGCAGGTAATGTGTGGGGGTGTGGGGGGCCTAAGACTCACCTGTGGGAGTGTGGGATGGGGAAGCCGTCCAGGGTCCAGGTAATGTGGGGTGTGGGGGCAGGTAATGTGTGGGGGTGTGGGGGGCCTAAGACTCACCTGTGGGAGTGGGAGATGGGGAAGCCGTCCAGGGTCCAGGTAATGTGGGGTGTGGGTGTGGGGGTGTGGGGGGCCTAAGACTCACCTGTGGGAGTGTGGGATGGGGAAGCCGTCCAGGGTCCAGGTAATGTGGGGTGTGGGGGTGTGGGGGGGCCTAAGACTTACCTGTGGGAGTGGGGGACGGGGAAGCCGTCCAGGGTCCAGGTAATGTGGGGTGTGGGGGTGTGGGGGGGCCTAAGACTCACCTGTGGGAGTGGGGGACGGGGAAGCCGTCCAGGGTCCAGGTAATGTGGGGTGTGGGGGTACCAGTTGCTATACACTTGAGCGATACAGCTATGCCGGGCTGCAGCGTTTGTTCTATGAAGCGATACACCAGACGAGGCGAGGCAGCTGACAACAGGAGGAGGTAAACATTAGCAACTGACAACAGGAGGAAGTAAACATTAGTAGCTGACAACAGGAGGAAGAAAACATTAGCAGCTGACAACAGGAGGAGGTAAACATTAGCAGCTGACAACAGGAGGAGGTAAACATTAGCAGCTGACAACAGGAGGAGGTAAACATTAGCAGCTGACAACAGGAGGAGGTAAACATTAGCAGCTGACAACAGGAGGAGGTAAAAATTAGCAACTGACAACAGGAGGAAGTAAACATTAGCAGCTGACAACAGGAGGAGGTAAACATTAGTAGCTGACAACAGGAGGAGGTAAACATTAGCAGCTGACAACAGGAGGAGGTAAACATTAGCAGCTGACAACAGGAGGAGGTAAACATTAGCAGCTGACAACAGGAGGAGGTAAACATTAGCAGCTGACAACAGGAGGAGGTAAACATTAGCAGCTGACAACAGGAGGAAGTAAACATTAGTAGCTGACAACAGGAGGAGGTAAACATTAGCAGCTGACAACAGGAGGAGGTAAACATTAGCAGCTGACAACAGGAGGAGGTAAACATTAGTAGCTGACAACAGGAGGAGGTAAACATTAGCAGCAGACAACAGAAGGAGGTAAACATTAGCAGCTGACAACAGGAGGAGGTAAACATTAGCAGCTGACAACAGGAGGAGGTAAACATTAGCAGCTGACAACAGGGGGAGGTAAACATTAGCAGCTGACAACAGGAGGATGTAAACATTAGCAGCTGACAACAGGAGGAGGTAAACATTAGCAGCTGACAACAGGAGGAGGTAAACATTAGCAGCTGACAACAGGAGGAAGTAAACATTAGCAGCTGACAACAGGAGGAAGTAAACATTAGCAGCTGACAACAGGAGGAGGTAAACATTAGCAGCTGACAACAGGAGGAGGTAAACATTAGCAGCTGACAACAGGAGGAGGTAAACATTAGCAGCTGACAACAGGAGGAGGTAAACATTAGTCAGACACGTTAATTCTCTCTCTCTCTCTCTCTCTCTCTCTCTCTCTCTCTCTCTCTCTCTCTCTCTCTCTTTCCTTCCACTTCACTTCCCCTCACCTTCGTTAACTCTGGAACACACACAGTACATTTCCTTTTCCCTCTCTCTCTCTCTCTCTCTCTCTCTCTCTCTCTCTCTCTCTCTCTCTCTCTCCCTCTTTCTTGTTGTTCCTTCTCTCTCTCTATCACCTCTCCCCTTCCATCTCTCTCCCACATACCTCAAGATAACGTATATATCCCCCTTTTCCTTTGATCTCAAGTACAATATTCTCATCGCCTTTTTCAGTGCATAGTTTAGTGGGAAT
Organism: Homarus gammarus; assembly: GCA_958450375.1. Taxonomy (NCBI): domain Eukaryota; kingdom Metazoa; phylum Arthropoda; class Malacostraca; order Decapoda; family Nephropidae; genus Homarus; species Homarus gammarus. Next base: position 148,317 of record CAUDMG010000258.1, read on the forward strand.
TTCTTGCTTCATACATACATACTACATACATACATACATACATACATACATACATACATACATACATAGTAAGTATACTCTCTCTCTCTCTCTCTCTCTCTCTCTCTCTCTCTCTCTCAATTATCGCCTTGTCTCTGTGTTTATGTCCGCCATTATTCGTTTGTAATATAATAAAGTCGTTTTAATTCCGTATTTCGTAAATTAGTTTAGTTAACGAAGGTCAAATAACGATATATTACTCGATAACGAAGATACTGTGTAGGTAAAGAGAAGGAAGGCGCTGACCAATCACAAGGGAGAAGAGGGCAGCAACAGCCGATCAGGAACGAGAAAGGTCAGGGGTCATGGGGGGGGGGGGGAACAGCGGTAAAGTCAATGGGGAAATAGCGTAACTTATTCAATGTTTTTAACTGTTTTTCACTTAATAAATGTCATTAAACATTATATTAATTAACCAAAATCATCTTTAATGTTTGTAGTATTTATTCTTGTGTTTGAAAATAACGGATGAATAGGAGAAATAGCGATAAAGAAGGATAAAAGAGAGAGATGTCGATGTAGAAATTTCATCACCATAGAAAACGCAACTCTTATATCAGGGCCATGACGTCAACTTAGTTAATTTACATATTTTACTAACGTTATTCCCTTAATTAATAATGCAATGCAATTTTTATTAATTTTAATCATAAACTCATAATTTTTTACGATTTTAAAGTACTTGTAATGTTTATAAATGTTTTCGTTAATATTAAAGGTTGGATCGTCGGGTGAAATTTGTGAAGACGAAAAAGTTTAAAACATTGTGAAAGTTTAAAGAATTTTAAATTTTTTCATCAAACTTAATGTATTAGTTTTTAAATAGTGATGTGTTATTATTATTATTATTATTATTATTATTATTATTATTATTATTATTATTATTGCGTTACGATAAATCCATCTGTCTGTCTGTTTCACTGTGTGTCTAGCCATCTGTCAACCCGTCTATGTGTCTGTCCGTTCGCCCGTCAGTTTCTCTCTCTCTCTCTCTCTCTCTCTCTCTCTCTCTCTCTCTCTCTTCCTCCCCTTATCTCTTCGTTAACACATGAACACACACAACACATCTCCCTCTCTCTCTTTTTACTTCTCTCCCCATCTCCTCTTTCTTCTTCTCCCTTCCTCCCTGCCACGTTTCTCCCATTCTTTCACTCCCTTCCATCTACTACTCTCTCTCTCTCTCTCTCTCTCTCTCTCTCTCTCTCTCTCTCTCTCTCTCTCTCTCTCTAAAACATATGACAATCAACTACAAGGTGTGGGCGTGTGGGTGTAGGTAGTGTTGTAGAGTGTGAGCGTGGGTGTACTAACCTCCCAGGGTGACGTAGGCGTGAGCGTGGGCGTAGTCGTGGGCGTAGGTGGCGGCACACTGGTAGATGCCGGCGTCGGAAGGGTCTAGAGGCGCCACGTGTAGAGACTCTCGTGGGCGTATCCTGACACGACCCCCAGACCTGCAGGTGTGGCACAGGTGTAGTACAGGTGTGTAGTGAGGGTGTAGTGCAGGTGTTGAGGAAGTAGTGCAGGTGTATTACAGGTGTGGTGCAGGTGTGTAGTGAGGGTGTAGTGCAGGTGTATTACTGGTGTGGTGCAGGTGTGTAGTGAGGATGTAGTGCAGGTGTGTAGTGAGGATGTGGCACAGGTGTAGTACAGGTGTGTAGTGAGGGTGTGGTGCAGGTGTGTAGTGAGGTGTAGTACAGGTGTAGTGAGGAAGTAGTATAGGTGTATTACAGGTGTGTGGTGCAGGTGTATTACAGGTGTGTGGTGCAGGTGTATTACAGGTGTGTGGTTCATGTGCACTACAGGTGTGCAGTGCATGTTTAGTACAAGGGTATAGTACAGGTGTATAGTGCAGGTGTAGCTGAGTAGGGGTTATGTATACAGCACATGTGTAGAGGAATTTTGTAACAGGTGTATGACACATGTATACTGTGTAGCACAAGTGAGGTGCATGTATAGATAGATGTATTATACACATGTATCACAGAGAGAAAATATACACAGGACAGGTGTAGGGCAGGTGTGTAGCAGATGTGTAGAGCAAAGAGGAAAAATGTTTAAAGCGCAGGTGTGTACCACAGGTGTGTACCAGAGGTGATTTAGAGAAACCTAGCAAAGAGCGAGCACAGGTGTAGAGAACAGGTGTATGGCACATGTATATGGTAGGTGTATCACAAAGGTAGAGAACAGGTGTAAAACACAGGTACTATAATGATGTGTAGTTGTGGTGGACAGGTGTGGAACTTACCGCAGAAGCAGCAGGTGTGGTAAGATAGGTGTGGAATAATTCACCTAAGGAGCAACAGGTGGACAGGACAGGTGTGAGAGAGCAGCAGGGGAAGGGGACAGGTGTGGGACTCAGCTTAGGGGCAGTAGGTGTGGGACTCACCTCAGCACCTGGCCATCCTTGTACCAGGTGACAGTGTCGACAGGTTCACCTGAGACGTGACAACGCAGCTCCAGCCTCCCCCCCGCGTCCACCTGTACCTCCCGGGGTGTCACCTGTAACACGTGTACACCTGTGTTAACACCTATACCTCACGGGGCGTCACCTGTAACACGTGTACACCTGTGTTAACACCTCTACCTCCCGGGGCGTCACCTGTAACACGTGTACACCTGTGTTAACACCTGTACCTCCCGGGCCGTCACCTGTAACACGTGTACACCTGTTAATACTTGTAACACCTGAAATTAAACAGGGTCATCTGGACACACAGAGGAAGGGTCACCTGGACGCTCACCTGGACAGACAGAGGAAGGGTCACCTGGACACTCACCTGGACAGACAGAGGAAGGGTGACCAACAGGTGTGTGGACACCCTGGTCTCCCCGGCAGTGTTGTTGGCCACACAGGTGTACTGGGCGGCGTCCACCACGCCCACTCGCCCCAGTACCAGGGACCCGCCCACCGTCCACATCCCGGTACTGCCCGTCACTGGCTCCGTCCCCCGGTACCACCTGGGGGAAGTACTTTATTTTATACCATACCTGGGGAAAGTACTCTCTCTCTCTCTCTCTCTCTCTCTCTCTCTCTCTCTCTCTCTCTCTCTCTCTCTCTCTACCATGAACATACTCCTTTCTCCCCTTACTTTTCTTCCTACCCTTCTCTCATCTCCCCTCTTCCTGCCCTCCCCCCCCTTCCTTCCCTCCCTCTTCTAGTTCGTCTTTCTCTCATCTCCTCTCTTCCCTCCTCCCTCCCTCACAATCAAAACAAACCCAACACGAACAACAGAGAAGGAAGAAGAAAAAAACACACAATAAAACAAGAGACGTGGAGAGAAGGGGAAGGAGAGAGAGAGAGAGAGAGAGAGAGAGAGAGAGAGAGAGAGAGAGAGAGAGAGAGAGAGAGAGAGAGAAAAAAAGGAGAAAGAGAAAAGTAGAAAGCAGAAGGGGAAAGTAAAAGTTGAGAGGAAAGGAAGCCAGTTGACAGTGAGGGAATGGTGAGAGAGAGAGAGAGAGAGAGAGAGAGAGAGAGAGAGAGAGAGAGAGAGAGAGAGAGAGAGAGAGAAGAGGGGAAGGGAAGAGACAAGGGGCAATGAAAGCGTGTGAAAGAAATATTGTGATGAGTGTGACTGAGTGGGAGACACACACACACACACACACACACACACACACACACACACACACATACACACACACTTGTAGTGGGGTGGGAATGGCCATACTTACGTGTAGTGGGGGGGTGGATGGCCCTGTGCCACACAAGGAAGGGTCACTCTGTCACCTGCCTGGGCCACCACACGGCCAGCTCGTTCATGCATCCGGGGTGGTACTGATCCCTGAGCCTCTGTAATAGTTATAATAATGATGATGATTATGGTGATGATGATGATGATGGTGATGATGATGATGATGATGATTATAATAATGATGATGATGATGGTGATGATGATGATGATGATGATGATGATGGTGATGATTATGATAATGATGATGATTATGGTGATGATGGTGATGATGGTGATGGTGATGATGATGATGATGATGATGATGGTGATGATAATAATGATGATGATGATGATGATGATGATAATAAATAATCTAACAGGCAACAATACAAAACACTATGTATTTGTTAATATATGCATGAAATACAGGAGTACATAGGCGTGTATAGCCTCGTATAGCCGTGTATAACCACGTATGAC
>CAUDMG010000258.1:157500-177500 GCA_958450375.1 Homarus gammarus
ATATACACACACCTGTTAATACACATCTGGTTACCTCCACCCACTAGAGAGTCATATACTCACCTCTTAGTACACACCTGTTTATACCTTAATTTTAGGGTATTTAAATTAATAATACATTAATTTAAGGTATTTCAATTAATCCTACCTTAATTAATCCTACCTTAATTTTAGGTATTTTAATTAATCCTACATTAATTTAAGGTATTTCAATTAATCCTACCTTAATTTTAGGTATTTCAATTGATCCTACCTTAATTAATCCTACCTCAATTTAAGGTATTTTAAGTAATTTTATATATTTTCAAGGGATTTTTTTAAGCACGTTTCCTCGTGTTGAGTATTTTCCGTTGGTCTCCTCTCAAGTTAAATCCTCTTGGAGGCTCGAGTGTTAGTTAATTAAATCACCTGGTGGGAGATTTATGGAGCCTGGGTCAGCTACCACTATTACTACCACCACCACTACCACAATTACTCCTATTAGTATTGTTGCTACCACCTCTACTACTATTACAACTATTTTCACTACTACTACTATTACTACTACTATTACTACTACTACTACTACTAATAATAATCTCCTAACCATAACTACCATCACTACTACTAACACACACACACATACACACAACACACACACACACACACACACACACACACACACACACACACCTTGTTTACAACCTGACTTCCCCAACACACTCCTATTTCCTCCTCCAGAATATTTTACCCAGGAAGGAGGTTGGAGGGGGGGGGGGAGGTGAGGGAGGGGTGAGCAGAGGGGGGAGGTGTGAGAGAGGGGGTGGAGGGGTAAGGGAGAGGGAGGATGAAAGAATAAAGAGGGATTGGAAGTGAGAAGCGAGGAAGGGAGGAGGAAGAGGAGGAATGGGGGGAAGAGGAGGAATGGAAGGAAGAGGAGAGGGTAGAAGGAGAGGGGAGGAAGGACGATGGGTTAAGTTGTAGCTCTTTAATAATGATGGTTTAACCTCCTGAAAACTATGGTTTAACCCTTTGAAGATTATGTTTTAAACCTTTGAGGACGATGGTTTAAACCTTTGAGGACGATGTCTTAACCCTTTGAGGACGACGTTTTAAACCTTTGAGGACGATGTCTTAACCCTTTGAGGACGACGTTTTAAGATGGCCTCGTTTGGGCGTGGAGTGTTATTAGTTATGCCCAAACTGACCTCTCTCTCTCTCTCTCTCTCTCTCTCTCTCTCTCTCTCTCTCTCTCTCTCTCTCTCCTCCAAGTAACCAACCACTCGGTCATTTCTTCTAACTCGGCTTCTTTGGTAGAGAAGAGATGAGCAGTTTCTACTATGATAGATCAGAGGTCACGTTTGGTGAGCTGGCTTGGTCCTAGTAACATGGAGAGGTCAAAGGTCAAGCTCACAACGAGGTAGGAGGAAAGGGAGGAGAGGGTGAGAGAGGGAGGTGAGGAGAGGGAGTGAGAGGTGAGAAAGATGGAGGGGGAACTGAAGTGTGTGATGGGGAGAGTAAATACAAATAGACTCCACTCTTGTATGTGTGATGGATGGTGAGTGGGGGAGAGTGAGTGGGAGGGAGAGGTAGAGAGGGAGGGAGAGTGAGTGGGAGGGAGAAGGAGAGGTAGAGAGGGAGGGAGAGTGAGTGGGAGGGAGAAGGAGAGGTAGAGAGGGAGGGAGAGTGAGTGGGAGGGAAAGTGGGAGAGAGGGAGAGGGAGAGGGAGAACGTAGAGAGGGAAGGAGAGGGAGAGAGGGAGAGTGAGTGGGAGGGAGAGAGGGGTGGAGAAGTACAGATAACGAGAATGAGGAAAAGGAGAGGGGAAAGGGTGAGAGGCAATGAGAAGAACAGGAAGACACAGAAGGAGGAGGAGTAGGAGGAAGAAGGAAGAGGAGGAGGAGGAAGAAAAAACTCAGGTGTCTGGTATCTACCTGGAGGCCCCACGACAGGTAAGGCTCTGCTGTCAGGTGTCTCGTTACCAAGGCTTCACCGTGTTTCATTAAGTTACCCGAAACTGTCCTTGAGAACAACTGAAAACAACTGAAAACACCTGACGTCTTAAGTTGAGAACACGAGGCTGAGAACATCTGAGAACACCTGAGAACACGAGTGAACTGAGAACACCTGAGAATAAATAAGAATGCAAATAAATTCTACAAGCTTATCCATCCATCCATAAGAACATAAGAATGGAGGAAACTACAGCAGGTCTATTGGTCCATACTAAGCAGTCTCATTTACACCCAACCCCTATTGCTCATATATCCATCCAACCTATGTTTGAAGCTATCCAGGGTATTCGAGTTAATGATGATATTTGGTAACTTGTTCCACTCGTCCACTACTCTATTTCCAAACCATTGCTTACCTATCTCGCGCCTAAATCGAAATTTGTCTAATTTAAAACCATTGTTACGAGTTCGCTCCTGGTTGGATAGTTTGAGTACCTTTGTTATATCACCTTTGTTCAGCCCTGACTTCCATTTATACACCTCAATCATATCGCCCCTCACTCTACGTCTCTCGAGGGAGTGCAAATTAAGATGCTTTAACCTGTCTCTGTACTCAAGGTTCCAAATACCCGGGATTAGTCTTGTCATTCTCCTCTGAATTCTTTCCAAGGATTCTATATCCATTCTGTAATACGGTGACCAGAACTGAACTGCGTAATCCAAGTGTGATCTCTATCTATCTATTTGTCTGTCTGTCTGTCTGTCAATAACAAACTCCCTACAAACAATATATAACACTCACTCTTCACCCCTACCTAACCCCTCACCCATCTAACCCCCCCCCTGCAACCCATCCCTCCCAACCCCTCCCTGACCCTTCCCCCCCAACCCCTCCCTGGAGTCTCCGCCAAAAGCCGTAATTGAATTGGCGGGAAACTGTGTCGGCAAATACAAGAAAGTTGGCGATTAGGCGAACTATTGAGGTGAATACTGAACCTGGATGTGTGTGTGTGTGTGTGTGTGTATGTAGATCTAAACACACAGACACCTAAGCAAACAACCCAAATAAAGTGTTTTCTTAATTCCTCTCTGACCTTGTTTATAAACCGTGACCTCTGACCTTGTTTATAAACCGTGACCTCTGACCTTGTAAACAAAGAGGAAATTCTATTATCAAGATTCAATTGTTTACTTGTTTACACTCGCCTCTTATGTGTGTTGGGGAGTTATTGCGTTTATGAGTGGGGTACAATTTGGGGTGTGGGAACGATTTTGGGGAAATTTTGGGGTGTGGGAGGCGTGATTTGGGGAATTTTGTGGGTGGCAGGCGTGATTTTGGGGGATTTTGTGGGTGGTAGGCGTGATTTGGGGGATTTTGTGGGTGTGGGAACGGTTTTTGGGGAAATTTTGGGGTAAGGATCAGGTGAATATTAAATAACAGCAATAACAACCGCTAACAGTGATAAAAACAATAACAGCAACAATAATAACAATAACAACCGCTAACAACAAGAACAACCGCTTACAGTAATAACATCAATAACAATAAGAAGAACATCAATAACAATATCAATAACCACCGCTAACAACAACAACAGCAGCTACACAGGGTCTGCCTCGTACGATTTATGTATGGTGATTTACCACCACCATCAACCACCACCATCAACCACCACCATCAACCACCACCATCAACCACCACCATCAACCACCACCATCAACCACCACCATCAACCACCACCATCAACCACCACCATCAACCACCACCATCAACCACCACCATCAACCACCACCATCAATCACCACCATCAACCACCACCATCAATCACCACTACAGATCACTCACTCATCAAAACCATTGTAAGTGTAAATCCCAAGTATTTTCTGATCCTCTTACTAGATTATAAGTCACTCTCTTATCATCAGAACCTATGTTGAGTCAATCCCAAGTGCATTCCGATCCTTTTAGCAGATAATAAACGACACGTAACGTCAGCACCTCCCGTCAGTACACCTCTGGTAGTGCTGATATCTCCTGCAGCCAATCTTGGAATGTGGCGTTGATGGTGGTTGCATTTCACTACTGTCTCCTGGGTGTAGTTAAGGGAGAACTTTGTGCTTGTTGAGAGAGAGAGAGAGAGAGAGAGAGAGAGAGAGAGAGAGAGAGAGAATAAACCCTGTAGTCAATGATTCAGAAACGTGTGATAATGAAATGCTGTTTTTAACTCTACCCTAACACCATCGCCAGCACGGGCAGACAGCTAAGCTACTTCTGGCATTCACCTTCATCCTATCATCACACACTTTTATGGGTACGATGCTTCGCCAGACGACCATTCGACTGTCTCATGCCCGTGCTGTCGTTAGTTTGAACACTCGTCTCACAGCTACTGATCTTCTCAAACAATTTCTATTCCGTATCAGGCAATTGTCTCTCAGGGCCATTACACCTTGATGCCTCGACAGACGAACATTTTCCTCTCTTGTGTCTGTAGTGGCGAATATTTTCCTCTCTTGTGTCTGTAGTGGCGAATATCTCCCTCTCTTGTGTCTGTAGTGGCGAATATCTCCCTGTCTTGTGTCTGTGGCGGCGAATATTTTCCTCTCTTGTGTCTGTAGTGGCGAATATTTTCCTCTCTTGTGTCTGTAGTGGCGAATATTTTCCTCTCTTGTGTCTGTAGTGGCGAATATCTCCCTCTCTTGTGTCTGTAGTGGCGAATATCTCCCTCTCTTGTGTCTGTAGTGGCGAATATTTACCCGTGTTGTTCCTGTAGTGGCGAATATCTTCCTCTCTTCTGTCTGTAGTGGCGAATAAAGGCCGCCATCTTGGTCGGCTTCCGGTTGAATTCATTTATTTTAAGTTTGGATTCACAGCTGGTGATCCTGACAATAAATTCAACCCCACAGTCCTTGGCAATTCTCTTCGCCTCATAACACTACGCCAGGCGAAGGTTAACCCCCTACCCCCTCCCATACTTTGCGACACCACTGGCGAACGTATAAGACAGTGAGAACTTTAGTAGAGATGCCACTAAAAACACCAATAATATTTGTGATGTTTTCAATTGATTTTTTTTTTTTTTTTTTTAGTCTGGCGAAGGTTCGACTACACTGGCGAAGTTGTAAGACTGTGGGAACAAAATAGGCTCCAGCGTCATATTCTCCCACTGGGACTATCTCATTTAGTGGCCCCGAGTCTCTCTCTCTCTCTCTCTCTCTCTCTCTCTCTCTGTCTCTCCACAGTTTTTGATGTTTTCACTGAGTCTCTTTTGCTGTGTCTGGTAGTCTCCCCCCCCCCCCCCCACAGTATCTCTTTCCCACAGCAACAGTTTTCCCCCACCATTTCACCAATTTTCCCCCACAACATCAGTTTTTCCCCCACCCACAGCGCCACTTTTCCCCCGCCACTTTATGACTGTGTTATTGTGGCTTATGGTCGTATTTGAGACATACTATGGCGGGGATTTTTCCTAAACCTTTCCCCGCCAGTGTTATCATTCTTCCCTGTTCTGTGCCCTCGTCCCTGTGTCTGTTAAGTGATTTAATTTTCTGTATTTTCGGGCTACTCTTGTGTGTGTGTGTGTGTGTGTGTGTGTGTGTGTATAAATATGTGTGTGTATGTATATAGGTATGTGTATGTATGTATATATATTTGTGTGTGTGTATGTTTGATGTACACCTGTGAGGCCCAGCATGTGTACACCTGTTTAATGTACACCTATGAGGCCCGGCAGGTGTACACGAGAGAGAGAGAGAGAGAGAGAGAGAGAGAGAGAGAGAGAGCCATTCCCAGTATCAGGGAGAATGGTCGGCCAGGGTGCACTATACAATGTGAAATGGTGACCTGTTGTCCTCTTGTCTGTATGAATCTACTGTATAAATGTCAGCGTATGTATGTATGTATGTATGTATGTATGTATGTATGTATGTCTACCTTTCTATTTTCATATATCTACTGTGTGTGTGTGTGTGTGTGTGTGTGTGTGTGTGTAAGACCAGCCACGGGGGGGATTTCTCGCAATCCCAAATTGGATTCCGGGAAAATCGACGCTGACGACATTTAAATTCTCCATCAGGAGTTTCGGCGGCGCCCCAGAGTAATCCTCTCCTAGCTGGGGATTATTGGGGTGGGATGGGGGATTACTGGGGGTGGGGGGATTACTGGGGGGTGGAGGTGATTATAGGGGATGTTGGATTACTGGGGGTGGAGGGGATTACTGGGGGGGTGGAGGTGATTACTGGGGGTGGGGGATTACTGGGGGTGGAGGGGATTACTGGGGGTGGAGGGGATTACTGGGGGCTGAGGACTATTGGGGATTACTGGGGCTGGATTGGGATTACTAGCGTGAGTGAGGACTATTGGGAAGTCTGGAGGTCGGTGGGGATTACTGGACAGACTTTGGATTACTGGGCAGACTAGGGATTACTGGGGATTACTAGACCTTGCTGAGGATTACAAGGGATTACTCTCGGCCACCATTATCTAGCGTCTTCGTAATGCTCAACGGGAGTATCAGGAAGGATTACTCTGACACTTTAAACTCGTGGGCGTGGGCGTGGGTGAGGACGTGGGCGTGGATGAGGGCGTGGAAGTGGGCGTATTAAGATCATGTGATTGGAGAATATAGGTGAGGTGGAATAGATGTGAGCGGGAAGAGAAGGATACGGGCGTGATAGATGGATAGATAGATAGAAGGGTGAGTGCCAGAGTAAGCAGTGGCACCCTCAAAGGCACTACCCTCGGCTGTCTTGACGTAGGAGGGCCAGAGAGGGTGTCAGAGGAGAGGTGGGGGAGGGAGGAAGAGGGAGAGGAGGAGGGAGAGGAGGAGGAGGAGGAGGAGGGAGAGGAGGAGGGAGAGGAGGAGGAGGAGGAAGAGAGGAGGAGGAGGATAGTGCCTTCAGAGATCAAGGTTGTTGCTAATATGACCTGCCAAGTGTGTTAGTGGTCTCTCTCTCTCTCTCTCTCTCTCTCTCTCTCTCTCTCTCTCTCTCTCTCTCTTTGTAGTTTAGCCAAGATTCATGTATGTGTTTGATCCATCCTTCTGCACTGATTTCAAACCTAACCTAACCTAACCTAACCTAACCTAACCTAACCTAAACCTTGGATACATCAAACATCAATACACATCAAGTTACAGTCCATTTCAGGAGGTCTTGTACAGGTTACAGTCAATTTCAGGAGGCCTTGTACAGGTTACAGGCAATTTCAGGAGGTCTTGTACAGGTTACAGTCAATTTCAGGAGGTCTTGTACAGGTTACAGTCCATTTCAGGAGGTCTTGTACAGGTTACAGTCAATTTCAGGAGGTCTTGTACAGGTTACAGTCCATTTCAGGAGGTCTGGTACAGGTTACAGTCCATTTCAGGAGGTCTTGTACAGGTTACAGTCCATTTCAGGAGGTCTTGTACAGGTTACACTCAATTTCAGGAGGTCTTGTACAGGTTACAGTCAATTTCAGGAGGTCTGGTACAGGTTACAGTCCATTTCAGGCAGGGTGGATGGTCCTCAGAGCCAATCGTTGTGTGAGGCGAGATTTACATTTAATGAAAAAGATCTGAAGACTGCCTGAAGACCTGCCACGACTTACGACCTTAAACTGACGGGTCGTAGAGGTCGTTTTGGGGTAGTGGTGACGACTCTTTTGAATTACGTCGATGTTATGTGGTTGGTACGACCCTCTGAGACGGCCCTTGTAAGATGGCCTTTAAGATGGTAGGCCATAGAGGTGATTTTTGTGGCACCTGAATATATTTTTACTTTCTTGAATACAATATTTGTTTACGACTTAAATTACGACCTTATGTTGAATGGTCGTAAGGGAGAAATATGACTATCTTAACGACCAGGAACTAGGCAAGGGTAGGGTCATTATAGTGTTAAAATGACCTACATCTAGAATTTTAAAACAAGAATAAAAACCATAAGGGTCATTTTACCATCTACACCTCCCCCCCCCTTAAAAAAATTCGTAAACATCTTAATAAAAAATTCGATTATTTTTATGATTCTCCAAAAAAAAAAAAAAAAAAAATGGCTGTTTATTTACGTTTAGACTTTACATTAATTAATATATACTCTCACAGGGGAAAAATATCTCAGTTAAGTCAGTAAAACGTGATTCAATGATGTTTTTGAAGGCTGAATAAAACATAGGATATTTTATGATTCTGTAAGTCGAAAAAGTGCATTAGCTAAAGCAGAGAGAGAGAGAGAGAGAGAGAGAGAGAGAGAGAGAGAGTATATGCAAGAGAAATTAGAACACGAGATGGAAAGAGGAGGAGGAAGACAAGAAGATAAGGAAGAGGGATGTGAGAATGAGAGGAAAAAGGGAGAGTGAGAGCAGGTGTGTGAGTGGGAGTGAGAGGGGGAAGAGAGAGGGATGTTGTTACACCATCAATCACTCTGCAGCCCCACTCGCTCCATCACGCTTGTATTTTATATCTAATGGTACGGAAAACCCATTAGCATATCAGAGGTACCCATTAGCATATCAGAGGTACCCATTAGCATATCAGAGGTACACATTAGTATATCAGAGGTACACATTAGTATATCAGAGGTACACATTAGTATATCAGAGGTACCCATTAGTATATCAGAGGTACCCATTAGTATATCAGAGGTACCCATTAGCATATCAGAGGTACACATTAGTATATCAGAGGTACCCATTAGTATATCAGAGGTACCCATTAGTATATCAGAGGTACCCATTAGCATATCAGAGGTACCCATTAGTATATCAGAGGTACCCATTAGCATATCAGAGGTACCCATTGAGCTAGTACATAGCAGTAATGGTTGATGGCACACACGCACACACACACACACACACATACACACACACACACACACACACACACACACACACACACACACACACACATGTTGACGAGACCCACAATTAGTAAACAAATTGTCCCACATTCTCCTCTTCCTCCTCCTTCTTCTTCTTACTCCTTCTTCTTCCCTTCCTCTTCATCCTCCTCCTTCTTCCTTCTTCTTACTCCTTCTTTATCCCTTCCTCTTTATCATCTTCCTGTACTCTTCTCCTCCTGCCTCTATCTTCATTTTCCTACCCACTTCCTACCTCCTCCTCTTCCTCCTACTTCCTTTCTTCATCTTCCTCCTCTCCTCCTCTCTCTTCCCCCTCCCACCCCCTCTCCTTCCATTTCAGAAAGACGAACCAAGCAACTCCTAGTTAATTATTTATGACGAATATAAGATGAAGTAACACGAGTGAGAGAGAGAGAGAGAGAGAGAGAGAGAGAGAGAGAGAGAGAGAGAGAGAATAATTTTGTGTTTGTGAGGTTGTAGAATTCTGTGAGCCCTTGAGTACTGGGGTCCTGGGGTCCTGGGGTCCTGGGGTGCTAGCGTCCTGGGGTCCTGGAGTCCTGGGGTCCTGGGGTCCTGGAGTGCTGGGGTCCTGGGGTCCTGGAGTGCTGGGGTCCTGGGGTCCTGGGGTCCTGGAGTGCTGGGGTCCTGGGGTCCTGGGGTCCTGGAGTGTTGGAGTGCTGGGGTCCTGGGGTCCTGGAGTCCTGGGGTCGTACTCACAATTCAGAACTAGGTGGTAAAGGGTATCTCACTACCCCAGGTAAATGACACGAGAATAACGCCTCCCTGTGGTGCCATTACCTGCCTGAAGACCTGAGTGTTGGTCTTACCTCCACTAATGGTCGTGTGGTAGACCATTAAGGGAGGATAATGGTCTTACCTCCACTAATGATCGTGTGGTAGACCATTAAGTGGGGGTTAATGGTCTCAGCTCCACTAATGGTCGTGTGGTAGACCATTAAGTGGGGGTTAATGGTCTCAGCTCCACTAATAGTCGTGTGGTAGACCATTAAGGGGAGATATAATGGTCTCGGCTCCAATACAACCACTACCACCACCATTACCACCCCTACAACCACCACCACAACCACCACCACTTCCACACCCCTTCCTGTCACTCATTATCGGGACTAAAGGGGTGTCTGGTGCCCCCTGGAGTCCTACCTTACTTTCCCCTTTTCCCCCCTGATCCTTCCCCCTCAACCCACGACCCCCTGAACCCTCTCTCTCAGCCCACGACCCCCTGAATCCTCCCCCTTAACCCACGACCCCCTGTACCCTCCCCCTTAGCCCACGACCCCCTGAACCCTCCCCCTTAGCCCACGACCCTCTGAACCCTTCTCTCTCAGCCCACGACCCCCTGAATCCTCTCCCTTAACCCACGACCTCTTGAATCCTCCCTCATAGCCCACGACCTCACCCACGACCCCACGTTTAGTTCTTTGTGTTTCAGACATTCTTAACGAGTGGGCGGTCTTGAGGTGGTGGTGGTGATGGTGGTTGGGTTCGGAGTTGTGGTGGTGGTGGTGGTAGTAGTGGTGGTAGGGGGTAGTGGTGGTGGTAGTGATGATGGTGGTAGGGAGGGGGGGGGGATCAGGGTTGGTGGTAGAGGAAATTAAGGAGTTTGGAGAGAGAAATGGAGATGATGATGATTGAAATGAGAAGAAAGTTGGTGCATTGAGGATGGAAGGAAGGAGGGAGGAAGAGAGATAGGGAGGGTGGGAAAGATAAAGGGAGAGAGAGAGAACAAGGGAGAGTGGGAGGGGAGGGTACAGACTCAGTTCCCTGGGTATAGATGCTGAGGGAGATGTAAATGATGGGAGAGACGGATGAGGATTTCCAGGAGGAGGGAAGAAGGAAGGGAGGAAATGAGGGAGAGAAGAGGGAGGACAAGCAGGGAGGGAAGAGGGAGGGAGGACAGCAAGGAGAGAAGAGGGAGGGAGGACAGCAGGGAAGGAAAAGGGAAGGAGGGAAGTAAGGAAAGACGGGGAGGAAGGAAGGAAAGGATGGTAAGAGAGGAACAAGAGGCAGGAAGATAGGGAGGGAAGGAAGGAAGGAAGGAAGGATGGAAGGATGGAACTCTCTCTATGTCCACACCCACACAGAGGTCAAAGGTCACCACAGGTCATCACAGGTCACCAAGCTAGAGATCGCCTCCCATTCCTCCATATTCCTGACCAATTTTCAGCCCAATTTACATAAGTAGGCCCCTCAACACTCCTCACTCACCCGCCACCAGATTTTTGGAGAATTTTGGAGAATCTTGGAGGATTTTGGAGAGTTTGGGAGGATTTTTGGAGGATTTTTGAGAATTTTTTTGGAGGATTTTTGAGAATTATGGAAGTTTTGAGAAGTTTAGAGACTTGTTGGGGAGACGTTTGGAGAACTTTTTGAGAGATTTTTTGGAGAATTTCTCATGTTAGGGTTTGAAGGATGGTGACATTATAGTAGAAGAGAAATGGTTTTATTACACCCATCGCCAATTCAACCTTCGCCAATTCAACCTTCGCCAATTCAACCTTCGCCAATTCAACCTTCGCCAATTCAACCATCGCCAATTCAACCATCGCCAATTCAACCATCGCCAATTCAACCATCGCCAATTCTCTTCTTAATGAAAATATCGCCAATTTTTCATCACTCGCCAACTTCATTTTTCAACACAAAATTTCACAAACTATATATTCTTTTTCTCCTTTTTTTTAATCCCTGTGTTGTGTTTGGCCACTAGCTCGTCCATCATGGTAAAACACACACACACACACACACACACACACACACACAGAGCTGATCGGGGAGGGTGGCCATGTTGACAATGTCGGCGTGTCATATTGGTCAGGCATCCATTATATATTATATTATACTGACATAACACAAGCTATAAATTATTACCTCCGGGTTGACTCTTGTTTATGACCGTTCCGTGTTATTGTTTGTGGGGAGGGGGGGTGTAGGGGTGTGTGGGGGGAGGGGGAGTGTGGGTAAGGGGTGTAGGGTGTGTGTGTGTGTGTGTGTGTGTATGTTTGTACGTTATATATATATATATTTTGTAGGACACGACTAATTGTAATCGGCTTATGCTCTCAATATTTTAGACCGTCATAGCCAACAGAACTTTGGTTGGACTTACTGCCACACATTAAATACCTGACCCAACAATATGAACTCTTTTTGGGGAGATATTTCCTTGACCTGAGAGATAATTCCCATAACTTATCGCTGACCCCTGACCTCCCGCCCTCCCTCAAAGCCCTCTTACCAATCGCTGACCCCTGACCTCCCGCCCTCCCTCAAAGCCCTCTTACCAATCGCTGACCCCTGACCTCCCGCCCTCCCGCAAAGCCCTCTTACCAATCGCTGACCCCTGACCTCCCGCTCTCCCTCCAAGCCCTTTTACCAATCGCTGACCTCCACATCTATACCTACGACGCGGCAGATTGGCAAATCGGATTGTACGCCTGAGGTTTTATGCCATATTCTGGTCATCAGATTCTGAGTGGATGTATTGCAGTGGCTGTTGGTGGGTCCCTGTGATGTGTTATGGCTCCTGGTGGGTCCCTGTGATGTGTTATGGCTCCTGGTGGGTCCCTGTGATGTGCTATGGGTCTTGGTGGGTCCCTGTGATGTGTTATGGGTCTTGGTGGGTCCCTGTGATGTGTTATGGGTCCTGGTGGGTCCCTGTGATGTGTTATGGGTCCTGGTGGGTCCCTGTGATGTGTTATGGGTCCTGGTGGGTCCCTGTGATGTGTTATGGGTCCTGGTGGGTCCCTGTGATGTGTTATGGGTCCTGGTGGGTCCCTGTGATGTGTTATGGGTCCTGGTGGGTCCCTGTGATGTGTTATGGGTCTTGGTGGGTCCCTGTGATGTGTTATGGGTCTTGGTGGGTCCCTGTGATGTGTTATGGGTCCTGGTGGGTCCCTGTGATGTGTTATGGGTCTTGGTGGGTCCCTGTGATGTGTTATGGGTCTTGGTGGGTCCCTGTGATGTGTTATGGGTCCTGGTGGGTCCCTGTGATGTGTTATGGGTCCTGGTGGGTCCCTATGATGTGTTATGGGTCCTGGTGGGTCCCTGTGATGTGTTGAGGGTCCTGGTGGGTCCCTGTGATGTGTTATGGGTCCTGGTGGGTCCCTGTGATGTGTTAAGGGTCTTGGTGGGTCCCTGTGATGTGTTTCTGGGATAACTTGGCCTCTGGATGGTCTCAGAATCTCGTATGGTAAAATTTTTCCTCGTATCTTAACCCTAATTGATCTAACTGACTCACAAAGATAGTCTCAGAATGTCGTAAGGGTTATTTTTTCATTGTATTTCAAGACGTGGGAGTGGACCTAACTAACTCACTGAGGTAGATCATCAAAAGTTCTACCTGGTGATATGTTAATGTATCTTATTTCACAAAGCTAGATTCCACAAAATTCGTAAGTTTAAAAAACACAAAAAATCATCGTAAGTTCAGGGATAATAGAATGTATCTATCTTTCACTTTAAATTACGATCTTAAGACGAATTCTCAAGAGATCGTAAGTTCAATTTCTCCCTTAAGTGGCTCCCTGCAGACACCATTACAAAAGATGTAGTCTAACCGCTTCCTACCTTAACTTTTCTTGTAATTGGAGAAGTGAGAACGAATCTACTTCAGCCCTAAAGTTACGACACGACGCTAGCTGGGCTATCGTAGACGGTGGCTCGACTATCGTAGACGGTGGTTAGACTATCTTAGACGGTGGCTAGACCATCGAAGACGCTGGCTAGACTATCGTAGGAATCGTCTTTATGTAAACAAACAGTAAACAGACAGGGATATACAGAGAGGTTTATTGACAGACAGATAGACAGTCAGACAGACAGACAGACACGAGTAAAGCTAATTGCCTCCTCTGACATTTATGGCGGGTCATAAAAATCATCACGACAGGACATCTTTTTTGACACACACACACACACACACACACACACACACACACACACACTACACCTACACACACACACACACACAGTGGCTATCAAATAACAGTCTTCAGTCCTTTTAAGAATTGCTGACGAGAAGAAATAAAAATGTTTCTCCGCCATTTAGAAACTGTTAACTTCACCGTAAAAGAGGCGCCCTCGACACACACACACACACACACACACACACACGCAGCAGGGAGAAAATAGAGCGGGAAAATATGAAGTCGGGAATATACCTTTGGGACAGTGAAGAAGAAAATAACGCGGGAAAACAAGAGGGCGGGAAACATGGGTCAGAGTTTAAAGGCGAGAAAATAACGCGGGGAAACAAGAGGGCGGGAAACATGGGTCAGAGTTTAAAGGCGAGAAAATAAGAGGGAGATGAAATAAACGAGGGAACTCTAAAGACGCCAAAAAAACGCGGGAAAATACAAAACGACAGAAGAAAAACGCGGGAAAATACAAAACGACAGAAGAAAAACGCGGGAAAATACAGTACAAAGGAGAAGACGCGGTAAAGTACACAGAACAGAGAATAAAAACGGTGAGATAAGAGAGATGGAGAACAAAGGGAAGACCCGATAAAGGTGTAGGAGATATTGGGTATATCTCCAGTATTATCCAGTCTCCATGCATAAAATAAGACCCGGGGGAGAGAAGGAAGGGGAGGAGGGGGAAAGAAAGGAGGAAGAGGGGGAGAGGAAGAAGGCAGGGAGGGAGAGGAAGAATGCAGGGAGGGAGAGGGAGAGAACAGAGAGGGGGGGAGAAGGATTATTGGGAGAGGAGAAGGAACAGGGGGAGAAAACGAGGAAGAGGGGGAGAGGAAGAAGAGAGAGAGAGAGAGAGAGAGAGAGAGAGAGAGAGAGAGAGAGAGAGAGAGAGAGAGAGAGTATGGCTGGTGAGTCTAACTTTATATAACATTTGAGAATATTGAACCTTTGGGGATTATTATATATTATTACCTAGACCAGTTGCTCGGAGAGGGGTGAGGGGGGAGAGAGAGGGGTGAGGGGGGAGAGAGAGGGGTGAGGGGAGAGAGAGAGGGGTGAGGGGGGAGAGAGGGGTGAGGAGAGAGAGAGGGGTGAGGGGGGAGAGAGAGGGGTGAGGGGAGAGAGAGGGGTGAGGGGGGAGAGAGAGAGGTGAGGGGAGAGAGAGAGGGGTGAGGGGAGAGAGAGGGGTGAAGGAGGCCATTGGTATTGTAGGTCTTTTTCGACTCCAGGGATCGTAATTTGCAGGGGATGGAGGGTCTAGTGGTCGAGGGTGAGGTTAGGGAGGTCAAGGGTGAGGTTAAGATGCTCAAGGGTGAGGTTAGGATGCTCAAGGGGGAGGTTAGATGCTCAAGGGTGAGTTTAGATGCTCAAGGGTGAGTTTAGATGCTCAAGGGTGAGTTTAGATGCTCAAGGGTGAGGTTAGATGCTCAAGGGTGAGTTTAGATGCTCAAGGGTGAGGTTAGATGCTCAAGGGTGAGGTTATGGACGCCATCATTGAAGCAGAAAACGAAAAAGGGGGTGGGGCTTAAATCCTATATGACGTCACCAATTACGTCATCAACTAGCTATATTGTGATGACGTCATAGGTAACCAGGCAGGTAGAAGCACACGTAGAGTGATCTAAAGGTGAATATTATTGCACTATATTGACTCTAGGCTCGTTGGGTACATAAGGACGAAAATGCATCACAGTAATGGAGGAAAAACACCCTTAATTTATGGCGCTAGATAAGGATGATGGTGTGTGGTTAATGGTGGTTGGACACGTTTGGTTTATTAGTGTTTTAAAGGCGTGTTTGATTGATATTGTGTCAGTGTTATTGTTTGGTACTGTGTGTGTGTGTGTGTGTGTGTGAGAGAGAGGGTATGTGTGTGTGTGTGTGTGTGTGTGTATGTGTGTGTGTGTGAGAGAGAGAGAGAGAGGGTATGTGTGTGTGTGTGTGTGTGTGAGAGAGAGGGTATGTGTGTGTGTGTGTGTGTGTGTGTGTGTGTGTGTGTGGTGCAGTATATCCGTGTGTATATATATATAAAGTGTTACGTTACGTTACTTCACTACCAGGGTAACTTTGTGTCGCGGTAAACTGTAATTCCTTTTATTAATGTCAACAAAAGTTTAGACAGAACGTGTGTCGACAAAGTTCCGACAAATTAGACCTCAAAAAAGTTGGTGTTAGATAAAATCATTACCATGTGTTGTGTTACCAGTGTTACTTAAACCCAGTGTTGTGTTACCAGTGTTACTTAAACCCAGTGTTGTGTTACCAGTGTTACATGAACCCATTGTTGTGTTACCAGTGTTACATGAACCCAGTGTTGTGTTACCAGTGTTATATGAACCCATTGTTGTGTTACCAGTGTTACATGAACCCATTATTGTGTTACCAGTGTTACATAAACCCATTATTGTGTTATCAGTGTTACTTAAACCCAGTGTTGTGTTACCAGTGTTACATAAACCCATTGTTGTGTTACCAGTGTTACATGAACCCATTGTTGTGTTACCAGTGTTACATGAACCCATTGTTGTGTTACCAGTGTTACATAAACCCAGTGTTGTGTTACCAGTGTTACATGAACCCATTGTTGTGTTACCAGTGTTACATGAACCCAGTGTTGTGTTCCCAGTGTTACAAATGTATTAGTAACAGTATTTCTCTCCACAGGTGTTACATCATCGTTGTCACCTTCACAGATACAGTAAGTAACGCTATGTGTGTTTTTGGGTACAAAGATTCATAACAGAACCTTACAGAACCTGACAGGATATTACAGAACCTTACAGGATATTACAGAACCTTACAGAACCTTACAGAACCTTACAGAACCTTACAGAACCTTACAGAACCTGACAGAACCTTACAGAACCTTACAGGACCTTACAGGACCTTACAGAACCTGACAGAACCTGACAGAACCTTACAGAACCTTACAAAACCTTACAGGATATTACAGAACCATACAGACACCTCCTCTTTATCCACATACAAAAGTGAAGTGCTTGTGACATAGGCATTTAACATACTCCCGTCTTTTAAGGCTTTTACACAAACAAATTAAAGCTTTTATACACAAACAGAAAAGCCTTGACACATACAGGTTAAAGCTTTTACACAGACGAGAAAAAACTGCATTACCGATGGACATAAAAGATAATTAGACTTTGAAATTGAAACTGTTTAATTACTCTTGATTATTTTTGACAGGTAATAATAGTAGAGTAATTACCTGTGTTAATGTTTTATAGGAGTTTTGGTACATTTGAGTATGATGATTTAACCCTTTGAGTATGATGATTTAACCCTTTGAGTATGATGATTTAACCCCTTGAGTATGATGATTTAACCCTTTGAGTATGATGATTTAGCCATTTGAGTATGATGAGAGATATTTAATTAGACTTACCTGTAATTAGGATTATAATTAAAGTGACGTAGACAGTTGGATGAGACCTGTCAGCTGGTGAGAGAGATAGTGAGAGAGACAGAGAGAGATAGTGAGAGAGACAGTGAGAGACACCCACCTGTTATAATGATCCGGGCAGGTGTACGAGACAGCTGGGTCAGACCTGTCAGCTGGTGTAAGGTGCGGCACTGGAACCTGGAGAGACCATCCTGGGGACTGACCTCCAACACGTGAAGCTCCCCGTCACTGGTCATGTGGTACTTCCCATCTGGAGGAGGGAAGTGACGGGTTAGTGTGGTACTTCCCATCTGGAGGAGGGAAGTGGCGGGTTAGTGTGGTA
Source organism: Homarus gammarus (assembly GCA_958450375.1). Lineage (NCBI taxonomy): Eukaryota > Metazoa > Arthropoda > Malacostraca > Decapoda > Nephropidae > Homarus > Homarus gammarus. The sequence goes on from CAUDMG010000258.1 coordinate 174,949, forward strand.
CTTCCCATCTGGGGGAGGGAAGTGACGGGTTAGTCTGGTACTTCCCATCTGAGTAGAGAGAATTATTAATGTCATACTTCCCAAACATTAAATAACTAACGACTGAAACACGTAACTAGCAAACAATAACTATTCCTCGTGCTAGTTGTAACCATTACCAACTAGTGCACCACCATCACCAGCTTTAGTGAACGAATCATTTTGTAAACATTAAATCACTAGCTCACACGAAAGAAATATAATATGAAAGAGGTACACAACTTTTCCGGGTTATATTACTGAGAGAGAGAGAGAGAGAGAGTTTGGTAATGTGAGCAAGTGAGCAAGAAACACAAGTTAAAGCAAGTGCTGGAAATGTCCGACCGCTCGCTTTGAGGTGTTCAGCTGAGGCGTTCTTCAGGTTGAATTATTTACTACCTAAGGGTTTGTTTATATATTTATGTGGGTTTTATTTAATACTTCGGTGATTGTTAGTTATATAAAAAAATCACAGTTATTGTTTTGTGATTGCAAGGGAAAGGGAGGTAGGCCTACTTTTTTTTTTTCAAGCGCACGCTAACACATTTCCTCTGATATATTGTCATGGAAGCCATTAATTTTGCCTTTTATTTGAGGAAGGTAATTTATAAACTTTATTTCAATCATATATTCTATAATTAGGAGTTAACACAGCCTCCCAAGCTCCTTCCTAGTCGAGATATTTCCTCAAGTTCTTAGCCTAAATTTTCAAGATGGTCGCCACGGGGGAAGAGGGTCGGGGGAGGGAGGATTTTAATAGTGTTTGACTTTCATTCGATAAATCTTAATATTTTACGCTATTAGGATGCTATTACGGAGAAGAAATATTGACTAAAAACAATTTATAATTCATGGTTGAGTGTTGAGAGGTGAGGCAGGGAGGCAGTAAGGTCTTATCACAGCTCTTGCTCCCACAACACAGGAAAGAACCGTCACTCCAGCGCTAAACTGGACGCCCGCCACACTCGCCCACCCACAAACTGACTTACGCTCGTATAAATTTGGTCATAAAGTAAGAAAAGTGGCGGTATGAACTGCAAGTTGTAATGGAAAGAGTCGCCCCAGAGCTTATATAGAAAATACCAGCGTAGAGAGAGAGAGAGAGAGAGAGAGAGAGAGAGAGAGAGAGAGAGAGAGAGAGAGAGAGAGAGTCTTCCACCCACAAATAGGGTCAACACAATAAGACCAATTTCAAAACACCTAATTGGTTCTCAGGAAATAATGACGTCACTTGATAACATTGTAAACAGTATCGTATGTTTCATTAGTTTACTTCCCATTGGTTAAGTTTAAATAGGAAATGACATGATGGTAATTGATAGTGGTGATAGTGGTAGTAGTGGTGATAGTGGTAGTAGTGGTGATAGTGGTAGTAGTGGTGAAGTAGTGGTGAAGTAGTGGTGGTTGGTGTGGGGATGGTAGTAGTGGTGATAGTGGTAGTAGTGGTGAAGTAGTGGTGGTTGGTGTGGGGGTGGTAGTAGTGGTGATAGTGGTAGTAGTGGTGAAGTAGTGGTGGTTGGTGTGGGGGTGGTAGTAGTGGTGATAGTGGTAGTAGTGGTGAAGTAGTGGTGGTTGGTGTGGGGGTGGTAGGAGTGGTGATAGTGGTAGTAGTGGTGATAGTGGTAGTAGTGGTGAAGTAGTGGTGGTTGGTGTGGGGGTGGTAGTAGTGGTGATAGTGGTATCATCTCCTCCTCCTCTTATTCCTCTTCTTTCTCCCCCTCTTCTTCCTCCCTCTCTTCTTTCTCCCCCTCTTCTTCCTCCCCCTCGTCTTTTTACTCCCAGTTCATCATCATTTCTTCTTCCTCTTCCTCCCTCTCCTCCTCCTCCCATCATCATCTCTTCCTCCTCTCCCTCTCTATCCATCGTCATCCGCACTTCATCACCCACCTCTCCCCCTCTCCCCCCCTCCTCCGTTATCTCCTTAATCCACATTTTTATCGGCTCTCTCTCTCTCTCTTCCCCCCTCCGTGTGTGTAATACCATCTTTTTCGCTTTATCTCTCCTCTCTTTTATACCCCTCTTTCGCTTTTTTTTCTCTCTCTCCCCTTCTCTCTCTCTCTCTCCCTCCCTTCTTTAACTGTCCAATCCTTTCGTTTTTTGTGTTTTTTTGTGTTTTTTTCCCTAGGGTATTCGCTTGTGAGGGCTGTTTTGTCTGTCTGTCTGTCTGTCTGTCTCTCTCTCTCTGCTCTCTCTCTCTCTCTCTCTCTCTCTCCTTGCTTCGCTTCCCTCTGTCACATTTCTCTTATTCCTCTGTTCTGTTATTTTTCCTCCACCCTTTATTACTCTTTCCCCTCTCCTCCATCTCTATTTATTGCCCTATCTCACTCCCACTGTCCTCCTCTTTCTCCTCTTCCCTCCTCCTCTTCCCTCTTTCAATTTCTTTTTAATTCCTCTTTTCGTTTTCTGTTTCATTGCCTCATTCATTGTCATATTTCTATACTCTCTCGTTTATTCTCTTTGTCTCTCTGTGTCTGGTTTATTGGGATTCTCTTCTGCTTCCCTCTTTCGTCTCTTTCTCTGTCTTTCTCTCTCAT
>CAUDMG010000258.1:182500-187500 GCA_958450375.1 Homarus gammarus
TCTTCTTCAATCACTCCCTCTTGATATCTGATCCCACTCTTCTTCAATCACTCCCTCTTGATATCTGATCCCATTCCTCTTCAATCACTCCCTCTTGATATCTGACCCCACTCTTCTTCAATCACTCCCTCTTGATATCTGACCCCACTCCTCTTCAATCACTCCCTCTTGATATCTGATCCCACTCTTCTTCAATCACTCCCTCTTGATATCTGACCCCACTCTTCTTCAATCACTCCCTCTTGATATCTGATCCCACTCCTCTTCAATCACTCCCTCTTGATATCTGACCCCACTCCTCTTCAATCACTCCCTCTTGATATCTGATCCCACTCTTCTTCAATCACTCCCTCTTGATATCTGATCCCACTCTTCTTCAATCACTCCCTCTTGATATCTGATCCCACTCCTCTTCAATCACTCCTACCTCATAGCTGCTCCCAAACACCCCCCCGACTTTACTCCCTTCACCTGTCCCCAGCAACGCCTCTCCGTCACCCATACCCGCGTCGTTTTTCACCCAACCCCCCAAAAATACCCAAATTCCTTTCATTCATCATAACTTTAATCTTTCTATTCTTACCATAATGATCACAACCACGCGCGCACCTCCCAACACCGCACTCTTCTCAACTCTTATTTTATATTTAGTAATTGAATGAAAGAGGAAGAGTGTATCTGCCTGACGCCCTTTGCTAGATGGGAAGCAGAGGGAGAATACTTGACAGATACAACGACATAAATACAATACACAAAGACAATACACAAATACAATAAATATGGCCACAACAACACAACCCTAGAATCCATATATTACAACCCTGAAATATCTACAGTACAAACACACTTACGACAAATACAAACAAACAGTACGAACAAAAACATACGATCCCCCTATAACAAAAACACTCATTGAACAAGACAAACGCATTTACTATTTACAAATACACAAAAAAAAACGTTCTTATATACACAAAAGGCATATAAACGATACTAGCTGGACTTTTGTTGTCAATAGAAACGTTTGCCAGGTACTAGAGACTATAAACGTTTAGCAGGTGTGAGGAAAACGTTTTGAGTGTTCAGGTACGGCTTGTTAATGACCCCCCCCCCCTCCCTCCTCCCCCCTCCTTCCCTTGTTGGTAGTAATTAGGCTGGCATCATCCTTCTCCTCCTCTCCTCTTCTTATTCCTTTTTTTACTTCTCTTCTTATTTCTCTTCTCCTCCTTTTTTCCTCTCCTCCTCCCTTCTTCCCCTTCTTCTTACTCATCTTCCCCTTCTCCTCTTCCTTCTTTTTCCTTCTTTTCCTCCTCCTATTCTTCCTCTTCCTACTTCTCTTTTTCCTCTACTTCTTCTGTTTCCTCTTCCTCACTTTCCTCCTCCTCCTCCTCTCACTACTACTACTACAACAACAACCACCACAACAACCACAAATATAACAACCACCACTACAACCACCACTATAACCAAAATAGCCCCCACCCAAACCACCACCACAACCACCACTACAACCAAAATAACTCCCATCCAATTTACCTCAGAACAAAATAGATCTAAATCACTATGTAATTGAAAAATAGAATCCACTTTCTCTTCACGGTAAAATTAGCTTGATGTCTCCAGGTACATAAAAAAAAAAGGAACAACAACCCTGGGATTTTTATGTCTCCAAATGGTAAAGAGATTTTTATTTTCTCACGGGAAGGAAAATAAAACCCCTGTGAATCTCTTTTATTTATTTATTTATTTATTTGTTTTTTGTTTTGGCCTTCAAAGAGCAAAGACAGTTTTAGAAATGATTTAGATGTAAAAAGTGTGGGTTAGTGGCCTTGGGGTAAGGTTTGGTGTACGATTCTCATGGTGGGAGAAGGAGAGAAGGAGGAGGTGGGGGAAGGAAATGAGGGAGAGAAGGAGAATAGGGTAGTGTGGCAGAGAAGGAGGGAGGGAAGAAAGTAGAGGAGAGAAGGGGAAAGTGAGGGAGAGAAGGAGAAGGGGGTTGAAGGAGGGAGTGGGGGAGAGAAAAAGAAGAGGGTAGAGTGTGGGAGAGAAGGAAGGGAAGGAGAGAGAGAGAGAGAGAGAGAGAGAGAGAGAGAGAGAGAGAGAGAGAGAGAATAAAAGGAAGAAACACACAGACAGAGAGACAGACAGGAAGACAGACAGATAGACAGAGAGACAGACAGAGAGACAGACAGAGAAAGTGAAAGAAAAAGAGAGAGAGAGATAGAGAGATAGAGAGAACAAAGACCACACCTCGTCAGGCAGAAACCTCCCCTTGACGCGGGTCCTATTCCAGAAATACTTAATGAAAAATTTCTCAGTTAATTTGTATTGGAATTTTCTTTTTAGCCCCCCACTTCTGAGTCTCCCAGCTATTAACTTAAGCGTAAGTTAACATCAAGCTTAAGTTAACATCAAGCTTAAGTTAAAATCAATCTTAAATTAACATCAAGCTGAAGTTAACATCAAGCTTAAGTTAACATCAAGCTTAAGTTAACATCAAGCTTGATGTGAGAGGAGTGGGGGAGGAGAGAGTGGGAGGGGGGGGAAGGGTGAGAGCGTGGGAGAGGAAAGAGGGGGTGGAGAGTGGGGGAGGAGCGGTGAGTGAGGGAGGAGAGAGGGAGAAGGGGGGGGGGGTCATGACAGCCTTGTTTCAGGATCAACAACACACACACACACACACACACACACACACACACACACATCAGCTGTTTTATCAGGGTATAAATATGTCAGCTTGAATATGATGTTTGTTTGTATTAAATTCATATGATTTATTTGACTGCCCGTGTGTGTGTGTGTGTGTGTGTGTGTGTGTGTGTGTGTGTGTGACACTGGGGTGCATGTATATCTACTCATTCCCCACCACTCTCCACCACCCCCCACCACTCTCCAACACTCCCCACCACTCCCCACCACTCTCCACCACTCTCCAACACTCCCCCATCTCTCCCCAACACTCCCCCACCACTCTCCAACATTCCCCACTACTCTCCAACACTCTCCAACACTCTCAAACACTCTCCAACACCCCCACCACTCCCCCAACACTCCCCCACCACTCTCCAACACTCCTCCACCACCCCCCACCACTCTCCACCACTCCCCCAACACTCCCCCACCACTCTCCAACACCCCCCACCACTCTCCACCACTCCCCCAACACTCCCCCACCACTCTCCAACACTCCTCCACCACTCTCACTATCTCACTGCCCCCAGAGTGCATGTGTCAATAAATCTTTCACTAAAGTTCCTCTATTTTCACTGGATCGTCCACCCTTCCTTAGCCTGTGTGAAGAGGAGGAGGAGAAGAAGAGGAAGAAGAAGGGGAGGAGGAGGAAGAGGAGGAGGAGGGTAATGATGAGGAAGAAGAGGAGGGGAAGGAAGAGGAGGAGGAGAAGAAGGAGGACTCATTTATCTCCTCTTCCTCCACATGCCACCTCTCTCCATCTACCTCCTCCTCCTCTTCCTCCTCTTCCTCCTCCTCCTCTTTCTCCTCCTCCTCCACCATCTATCACCTCCTCCTCCTCCTCCTCCTCCTCAGTGTCCGCCATCTTGAGTGGGTTAACTCGGTGTCTCCAGCCAACTCTCAAAGTCTTGTAACTTTAACTTTCCCCTGCTTCCTGTTCCTCCTTCTCAGCCCACTCCAGTCCACTCCAGTCCACTCCAGTCCACTCCACTTCATTCCAATCAACTCCACTTCACTCCAGTCCACTCCAGTCCACTCCAGACCACTCCAGTTTACTCCATCCCCCTTTAGCCAACTTTACTCTTCTCCAGTCCACTCCAGACCACTCCATCCCACTCTAGCCCACTCACATATCAGGCTATTGGTTGGATTTAGTTGTTGATGATGTGCAATGGTTGCTGAGGTACGGTATGACGTCATCACCAATAGGAATTAAGATCACCAGGTTCGTTTGTTTACACCTGTTGAGTTACCATGGTGTTAATTAGTAAACCAGGTGAGAGGTTTACCTTGACGATAGAGTAAACCTAACCTAACCTAACCTAACCTAACCTAACCTGAAGTAACCTAACCTTAACCTAACCTTAACCTAACCTAACCTAACCTAACCTGAAGTAACCTAACCTTAACCTAACCTTAACCTAACCTAACCTAACCTAACATTACCCAGCTTAATTTAACGTAGCTTTGCCTAACCTAACCTAACCTAACCTAACTTAACTTAAGCTGATCTATGAGAGAGACGAGGTAGGAAGAGGAAGAAGAAGAGAGGTATGAAAGGAGAAGAAGAAGGAGTAAAGGGAGTGGGGAAGGAGTAAAAGAGGAAGAGGAATAAGAAGAATAGGAGTAACAGGAGGAGATGGAGGAGGAAGGAAGGAGTATCAGTGGAAGAGGAGGAGGAGGAGGAAGATTAGGGAGAAGAGGAGTAAGAGAGGAAAGAGGAGGAGTAAGAGAGGAAAGAGGAGGAGGAAGAGGAGGGCGAAAGAGGAGGGATAAGAGAGGCAGTAAGAGAGGAAGAGGAAGTACAAGGTACCCCGAGAGGAACTTCCTGCAGCAGACGTAAATAGAGAGATGGTGAGGTCCTTCACACCTGAGCCTGGTGAAGAGACGGCATGAAGGAGGGACGGTGAGAGAGAGGGAAAGATAGAGAGAGAGAGAGAGAGAAAGAGGAGGGGGGGGGGACAGTACTAGGAAATTTCAAAAGGTGGTAGACACACACACACACACACACACACACACACACACATCCTTGACCACCGAAGGGTCAAGACGTACCTGGCGCTCCTCTCGGAGCAGCCAGGTCAACTGTTATGTTGGCCCATACCAACCCCCTCCCCTGAACCCTCCTCCCCACCGGAATATCAACAAGTTCTCGCCAGAAGTTACAATTTCATTTAGGAAAGGAACGGAACCAGTGTTAAACAGAGGTGAACAGTGGTGAACAGTGCTTAAGTCAGTGAGAACAACTCAACAGTAACAGTCGTACCCAAGTTAACCTTCACACAGTGAGGTCCCAGGTACCCAGTGATAAC
>CAUDMG010000258.1:192500-207500 GCA_958450375.1 Homarus gammarus
CCTGTTAGTACACCACCTCATCTCTTAGTACACACACCTGTAAGCAACACCACACACCTGTTAGTACACACCTGTAAAACTAAACCAACACCTGTAAAGTATATGTAAGATACTCGTATGTTAACAATAATACACACACACACACACACACACACACACACACACACACACACACACACACACACACACACACACACACACAATAATGAATTCATAATTTTCAATAATAATAATGATAATAATCCTGACAACAATTATTTCTACTTAATTATTTACCGGGGTAATTGACCTTTCGACTAAGCTCTACCCATTTTTTAGCCTCCATAACAACCATTACAATTCATGAAAGCTGATTGGTTGTTGGTTGTTATGGGCGTCATGGTGTAAACATTATAACAGCCGTCATTTAATTCCTCTCAGCCACTTGATAAGGATAACTTTTATGGTGAATTTATCGATATGGGAGAACTCAGTTGATTGGCCAATTGATAATATTTTTTCCAACTTTAGTTAAAATAAATGAATTCATGCAGTCTATCCCTTGGGGGTAAAGAATAAACAAATAAATAAAATACCACAAAATGAAATATATAAACGAGCTCATATTAACAACATCAATCCGGGCTCAATGTAAAAAAAAATATATTGACAAAAATAATACACACGGTACAGTTACCTCCATTAATAACTGATACAATTGACGTGTTTTGTGAGATGTGGCACCACCGCCCACCCAACATTTTGATTTTTTTTAAAGATTGACTAATAGGTAAAGGCGTATCATAAGCAACACAGAACAACGAGTAAGTTGATAAGTAGTGATGAAGGAAATTATATGATATTTATTGACGTCCGTTTGCCGCTAGAATGCACCAATAGTATTAAATTGTATTGATATTCCGCTAGAACGCACCAATAGTATTAAATCACTTTGGTATACCGCTAGAACGCACCGAGAAGAACAACACTCGTATTAAAAATTAAATACCAGAACAAAACTTGATCTTAGCGCTCCAAGGGAACTAGAAAAATGTCTTCTTATGTCTATAGCTTAAGTCATAAGCGATGGGTGGTGTTTCGAGAGGTCCGCCATTATCTGTTTACATTGTGGACATTGATCTCAGGGGCTACAATGCTATTATTATTTCTAGATGGTGATACGGGTCGTGCTTATAAGTCATTTAAGATAGGGTTGTGTTACGTTGGGTCATGTTACGTTAAGTGAGTTATGTGTATACGAGGTTGATTTTGTGAAGTGTGTTCTGCTAATATAAGAACACAAAAATGGAGGAAACTACAGCAGGTCTATTAGCCCATACTAAGCAGTCTCATTTACACCCAACCCCTATTGGTCATATATCCATCCAACCTATGTTTGAAGCTATCCAGGGTATTCGAGTTAATGATGATATTTGGTAACTTGTTCCACTCGTCCACTACTCTATTTCCAAACCAATGTTTACCTATCTCGCCCCTAAATCGAAATTTGTCTCATTTAAAACCATTGTTACGAGTTCGTTCCTGGTTGGATTGTTTGAGTACCTTTGTTATATCACCTTTGTTCAGCCCTGACTTCCATTTATACACCTCAATCATATCGCCCCTCACTCTACGTCTCTTGAGGGAGTGCAAATTAAGATGCTTTAACCTGTCTCTGTACTCAAGGTTCCAAGTGCCCGGGATTAGTCTTGTCATTCTCCTCTGAATTCTTTCCAAGGATTCTATATCCATTCTGTAGTACGGTGACCAGAACTGAACTGCGTAATCCAAGTGAGGTCTCACAAGCGCAAGATATAGCCTTAGGGTGACCTCGCTAGTCTTGTAACGAACACTCCTTTGTGTTAGGGAAGTAATTAGTAAAATCACGTACGGTACCATCACGGACAAACACGGATTACGACGAATAAAACATAATATAAATAAGAACAATCACGTACTAAAAATGACAAAGATATAACCATAATCTCATACCAACACGGACCAGCACGTACACACATTGACAGAGAGACACAATAAGCATAATCACGTACCAGCACGGACGATCATGGGCGTGGCCAGCAAGACGCCCCCCGGGGAGGACGCCGTGCAGGTGTACGTGGCGGCGTGTACGTGACTGTGGTAGTGGTGGGCGGGGAAGGGCGGGAACACTAGCGTCCCGTTGTCCAGCACCTGACGCACACCCTCCATCTGTGACACATGATGACACCTTATGACACACCTTATGACACACCTTTTGACACATTATGACACACCTTATTACACATTATGACACACCTTATGACACACCTTTATGACACCTGTGACACCTTATGACACACCTTATGACACACCTTATGACACACATTATGACACACCTTATGACACCTTCCATCTCACCCTCACCCACCCTCACCCTCTCTCCCCACCCATACCTTACCTCTCACCCACGTCTCTATGCCTCCCTCACCTAACCTAACCTAACCTAACCTAACCTAACCTAACCAAACGAAGCAGAAGAAATAAATAAAATTCGACATAATAAATAAAATAATAGAATTAACCCAGAATAAAAAAATGAACGTAAAAAAACAACAAAAGGAAATTTAATCTTGAATGAAAAGAATAAATGAGAAAAAATAATAATTGGAAACTGAGGTAAAGAAATGCCTTAAAGATTATTAAAACAATTTATAATATATACGATTAAATGGTGTTTAGTTAAGAATGAATTATAATTAATAATAAATCAGTTTTAATAAATTAATTAACTGTAAATTACCCCAGCATGAAATTTCCCTTTGATAAATAACTCAGGTCTGTTAAATTACCCCTGATAATTAACTCAGGTCTGTTAAATTACCCCTGATTATTAACTCAGGTCTGTTAAATTACCCCTGATAATTAACTCAGGTCTGTTAAATAACCCCTGATAATTAACTCAGGTCTGTTAAATAACCCCTGATAATTAACTCAGGTCTGTTAAATAACCCCTGATAATTAACTCAGGTCTGTTAAATAACCCCACCTTTAACAACGACCATTAATAGACTGTTTCCGCCTTTAGGAAATGCGGCCATTAATTTAATATATATATAGTCTATGGTCACTTAGAGCTGTTTAGAGCTTTGCATAATTTTTAGAGCTCTCTCACACACCATTAGAGCTCTCTCACACACCATTAGAGGTCTCTCACACACCATTAGAGCTCTCTCACACACCATTAGAGCTCTCTCACACACCATTAGAGCTCTCTCACACACCATTAGAGCTCTCTCACACACCATTAGAGCTCTCTCACACACCATTAGAGCTCTCTCACACACCATTAGAGCTCTCTCACACACCATTAGAGCTCTCTCACACACCATTAGAGCTCTCTCACACACCATTAGAGCTCTCACACACCATTAGAGCTCTCTCACACACCATTAGAGCTCTCTCACACACCATTAGAGCTCTCTCACACACCATTAGAGCTCTCTCACACACCATTAGAGCTCTCACACACCATTAGAGCTCTCTCACACACCATTAGAGCTCTCTCACACACCATTAGAGCTCTCTCACACACCATTAGAGCTCTCTCACACACCATTAGAGCTCTCACACACCATTAGAGCTCTCTCACACACCATTAGAGCTCTCTCACCCACCATTAGAGCTCTCTCACACACCATTAGAGCTCTCTCACACACCATTAGAGCTCTCTCACCCACCATTAGAGCTCTCTCACCCACCATTAGAGCTCTCTCACACACCATTAGAGCTCTCACACACACCATTAGAGCTCTCTCACACACCATTAGAGCTCTCACACACCATTAGAGCTCTCTCACACACCATTAGAGCTCTCTCACACACCATTAGAGCTCTCACCCACCATTAGAGCTCTCACACACACCATTAGAGCTCTCTCACACACCATTAGAGCTCTCACACACCATTAGAGCTCTCTCACACACCATTAGAGCTCTCTCACACACCATTAGAGCTCTCTCACACACCATTAGAGCTCTCACATAGAGCCCCTCCCAACATAGAGCCTCTCCCATCAGTGTTATTTTCGGCATAAAGTAATTATACTAGACACGTCTGAACCGAGAGAGAGGGAGGGAGTGGGGGAGAGGGGGGAGAGGGAGGGAGGGACAGGGAGAGTGAGAGGGAGAATAGGGAAGAGTGAAGGAGGAGTAGGAGAGAGGGAGAACAAGGTGGAGAAAGAATGAAGGAAAGTGAGTGGCTAAACCTAACCTAACCTAACCTAACCCTACCCTACCCTATCCTATCCTACCCTACCCTCCCCTACCCTACCCTACCTTACCTTACCTTACCTTACCTAACCCTACCTTACCCTACCCTACCCTACCCTACCCTACCCTCCCCTCCCCTACCTTACCCTACCTTACCCTACCCTATCCTATCCTACCCTACCCTCCCCTCCCCTACCCTACCCTACCCTCCCCTACCCTACCCTACCTTACCTTACCTTACCTTACCTAACCCTACCCTACCCTACCCTACCCTACCCTACCTTACCTTACCTTACCTTACCTAACCCTACCCTACCCTATCCTACCCTACCCTCCCCTACCCTACCCTACCCTACCCTACCCTACCCTACCTTACCTTACCTTACCTTACCTAACCCTACCCTACCCTATCCTACCCTACCCTCCCCTACCCTACCCTACCCTACCCTACCCTACCCTACCTTACCTTACCTTACCTAACCCTACCCTACCCTACCCTCCCCTCCCCTACCCTACCCTACCCTACCCTACCCTACCCTACCCTACCTTACCTTACCTTACCTTACCTAACCCTACCCTACCCTATCCTACCCTACCCTCCCCTCCCCTACCCTACCCTACCCTATCCTACCCTACCCTACCCTACCCTACCCTGTCAAGGTAACTAGTTTGTCGTGAAATAATATAACTTTTACACGAATAAGATTTTAAGTCTGTTTACACATTTACAAGAATATTTTAACATAAACTTTGTGATGGAAGGAAATTTTACCACATAGCTCATGACTGATAAAATATGGTAATGTCGCTGAGGAAATATGAAACATGTTTAATATTCTTCTAAGTCAAGGAAACAAGATGGAGTTGGTATAGATGAGTTAAAGACAAAAGGATTTAACTTTATTTTAGTCAACAAAGTGAAGAGTGACGATATTAAATGACTGGCTACTTTTATAAAGATGTTAAGTTATGTTATACTAAGATAGGAAGTTCCAGTGATGTTATTTTGACCTAGTTTACGTTTTCTGTTGTTTTATCGAGAGGGATAACTATGATAAATGAGAGACTGAGAGACAGACAGACAGGTAGATATGTAGAGAGGTAGAGGTAGAGGTAGAGAGACTCACCTGGTCTAGAGGTCGACCATCTTGGTAGCTCCAGGACACGGTAGGGACAGGCACACCCTCAGCCACACAGTTGACGGAGGCGCCGCTGGTGTTGGTGAAGTGGAGGTGTCGTGGCGGCTCCCAGGTGAAGGTGGGGCCCTGTGTTGACCTGGTCCCTTCTGCCACTGCTGGAGGAGAACCATAGTGTGAGTAGTGGTCCTGTACACACACACACACACACACACACACACACGCACACACACACACACGTTGAAAAGCTCTCACTCTCAATAGAAATCAAGAAGTTGTTTACATAAGCTTCATTCATAAGTGGAAGGCGATACAATTTTCCTTTTCAAATATTAAGTTGGTTTCCTTAAGTAAGTCTCTTTTACTCGGCATTCTAAAGGAGAAAAGTTGAATATAGTTTGGCCTCTGGTTGATAGGAGTTGCTGGAACCATTTGGGGGGGATAGAACCAGTCACAGTCTCTCTCTCTCTCTCTCTCTCTCTCTCTCTCTCTCTCTCGGTGTGTTGCCATTCTCTTCCTCCATAAGGACCTCCCACAGTGTTGCCAACCCTTCACAATAACAACTCAACTCTCAACCTCCTTCTCCCAACTTATTCACCCGATAAATACCTCCATCATCCTGTATAACAAACTCCTACGATCACTACCCACGTATTTCTAAAGCTTTTGAGACCCTGTGTATATCCCTGTGTGTATTTGGTGTGTATTTCCGTATATGGTATTATTTCTGGAATGGTTGGCAGCCCTGCAAAATGAAGAGAAGGGTTTGGCAATCTCTAGTAGGGTCGTGGAAGGGTCGTGGGAGGGTCGTGGGAGGGTCGTGGGAGGGTCTGGGAGGGTCGTGGGAGGGTCTGGGAGGGTCGTGGGAGGGTCTGGGAGGGTCTGGGAGGGTCGTGGGAGGGTCTGGGAGGGTCTGGGAGGGTCGTGGGAGGTCGTGGATCATTAACGGTATGATTAAACTCCTTCCCTGTGGAGTTTGGATCTGTTTGTCACTCTCACTGTCTGTCTCTACCCCGTGATGATGATGGTGATGGCAGCAGGGACAGACGAACACACTGACATGTATGCCTTAATATACTGTAAGAATATGTGTTGTGTTGTGTTGTGTTGTGTTGGTAATGGTAGTTCATATATAAACACCCACCTCACCCACCCACCCACCCACCCACCCACCTCACCGAACCAACCAACCAACCCACCCACCTCACCCACCCACCACCCACCCACCCACCCACCCACCTCTTCTCACAACCATCACACACCCTACAACACCATCTATTATCCCCGGGTTATGAATCAATACAGAGTTGTTATATTAGTCTGTTATTAAGTAAACAACTGTAATTAAGCAAACAACCTCAGAGGGAGACTTTAAGTGGTTGAGATCAAGGACTTGGAGTGGTTTAGAATTTGCTTATGAAGGAGAGAGATCTTGTTTATTCTTAGCCCTGTTTACTTTTAGTCTTGTTTACATTTAACATTTAATAGTTGGATCGATAGTACTTAGTAATTTAGTGATGGTTTAAGTGTAGATAGAGGATAGGATAGGATAGGTTAGGTTAGGATAGGATAGGATAGGATAGGTTAGGATAGGATAGGATAGGATAGGATAGGTTAGGATATGATAGGATAGGATAGGTCAGGTTAGGTTAGGTTAGGATAGGATAGGATAGCTAATTAGGATAACATAATGTATTCCTACGCTTCAACAACTAAAAGTCTCTAACCGTGTATTATAAGTTACTACACACACACACACACACACACACACACACACACACACTTCATATCTCTGAGTAGATGATAATACGTCTCACTTCTCTAACTAAACGAGATAGCTTAGTGAAATAAAGCTTAGGATTAGATCTCATGCACCCCACACACCATTGCTCACCAGAAAGCTTAGTTAAATATAGCTTAGTATTAGATCTCAGGTACTCCACACACCAAATCACCAGAAAGCTTATTAAAATAAAGCTTAGGATTAAGTTTGAGCTTAATGAATCAAGTCTGCTATATTTTACACCTGTAGTGATGTTACCTTTGATGGCCGACAGGTGTGCTAATGTACAGGTGACATAAATAGGTGTTTAATTAAGTGTGATTGAGGGATTACCTGACTATACCTGTAATATATGATCCACTAATTAATAAATAATATATAAACACTTTGTAAATATATTTTGCTGTAACCAATTAATATAAGCGGATTAATAACACAGTTTATATATATATTACTTTTTATATATATAACTCCTTACAGATATGACCACTCACATATATGACCTCCCACATATATGACCCCTCACATATATAACCTCTCACATATATGACCTCTCACATATATGACCTCTCACATGTATGACCCCTCATATATATGACCTCTCACATATATGACCTCTCACATATATGACCTTTCACATATATAATCCCAATTACCAATCATGCGTCTTTATGATCATTAATGGGCAAAATATATCATTATTATTTTTTATTAATCCTTTTTTTTGGTATAGTTTTGGAGGTATAGTTAACAGAGGAGGGAAACAGCATCAGGTGGTCTACTCTACACGATGAGTTGTGAGGTGACTGAGCATTCCCGTCTACTGTGGCTGCTTATATAGAGTGTAAACAGAGGTTATGACGTCATTGATCTGTGATGACGCCATTGATCTGTGATGACGTCATTAACTGTTCATACGAAGCGTCCTCTATTGTAGTGATGGTGACTGTGTCATTGTGGTACACTGTCAGGCGTTCTAATCTGTCATTTCTGTCATATAACTGTCATAACTTCCGCTAGCAGGCTTTTAAATCTGTCTATATACATCACACCTATCAATACTGAATACAGATGACACAGAAACGTTCTAGCCAATCAGCGACGAGAATAACCAAGCTCGTGTTATCATAAGGAAACACTCAACCAATCACTGAAGGGCATTATATATCCCTTAGGCAACGCTTTCACCAATCAGAAACGAGCATGAAGTCATTAGCAACGACCAGACAACGACACTACAGATTAACCCATTACAAAAGGTCAACAAATTATACCTCATAGATGACTAATTAATTACAACAGGTATTTATAAATTACCTGGATTAATTTAACAAGATTTTTATATAATTTTTTTTTTCTCGGAGGATTAATTATAAACAAATGATTTGATTGGGTAAAAAGTAGATCCCAAAAGCCATCAGATAACCAATCCGCTGACAGCATGGTAAATGTGTACTGACAGTGTGGTTATTAAACGTGGCTCTCTCTCTCTCTCTCTCTCTCTCTCTCTCTCTCTCTCTCTCTCTCTCTCTCTCATCCCTACATGCCTACGCCTTCCTCTTCCTACCAGTCTCCTCTTCTTTCCCTCTCCTTTTCCCTCTCCCTCTTCCCCCTCTCCCTCTCCTCCCTCTCCCTCTCCCTCTCCCTCGTTTTGTTTATTATTCCTTATTTATCAAGTTTTTGTTTATCATTTGTTTGTTTATTGTTAACTATTTCGTTCTTAAGTTCTCCTGGGTTAAAAAAATATCCCTCATTCAGTAACTACATCCATTAGTCATATCAGAAAGGGCTGTAATTTCGTTCCTAAACTCCCCTGGGTTAAAAAAAGTATCCCTCCATTTCAATTTACATTAGCAGAGTCAGTAGAGGCGGTTGTTGGGTGAATTAAACTCAGTAAAAAAAAAAAATGTTATGAAAAAAGATTGAAATATATTTAGTGTTTAGCTTGTAGGACCCCGATACAGTGGATCCTGGTATACGAGACCCCGGTACAGGAGACCACAATAGTCGGTACAATAGACCTCGCCAACAACAATAGACCCCAGTACCCCCAACAAGAATAGACCCCCAATAGACCCCAGCACCACCAATAGACCCCAGCACCACCAACAAGAATAGACCCCCAATAGACCCCAAGACTAACAACAGACCCCAGCACCACCAATAGACCGCCAGCACAAACAACAACAGACCACAGCACCTCTAATAGACCCCAATAGACCCCACCACCACCTGTAATAGACCCCAATAGACCCCACCACCACCTATAATAGACCCCAATAGACCAGGTAGCAGGAAAAAGATATACCCACAATTTTACGCCCATCCCAACCTTCCAAAAACACCACTTACTCTGTCGACAAAAATCAATAGCGTCCATCAGAGTAATGAGAAGTGGGCATAAAGATAGCCCCATTATTTTTACCGTCTCTCTTAATACAATAACGCGCCAAATGTTCGTCTCTTGTTATATAGGACGATGACACCTCTTTAATGGGTGTCTGTATTTACTAACTGGCAAACTGTATCTTGTATAATTACCAGTAGTTGTTGTATTTACGGAACGAACACACATATATATATAGTCTTACTCTGTCTCTCTCTCTCTCTCTCTCTCTCTCTCTCTCTCTCTCTCTCTCTCTCTCTCTCTCTCTCTCTCTCTCTATCTCTCATAATCTATCCCTCATTCCCAGTGCATTACATAGATCACACCGCCTCTGGGTCGTCACTCATTGTTATTGCTGATGTTAGTATTGACGCGTGGCACAGAGCATTATCATTTCAATATGCAATATGAGACTTGTCAACCCATTGTTTGTTAGTTGGTGCTCTCATTCCTCCTTCTCACCCCCTCTCACCCCCTCACCCACCTCCTCTCCCTTCCCCTCTCATCTCCCACCTTCCCCATCACCTCTTCCCCCTTCCCCCTCCTCCTCCCCACCCCCCTTCCTATTATCACATTATACCAAGTTCTAGCTGATTACTGAGTTGTGTGGGAGGTACTGCCCTGAGGGGAGAGAGAGAGAGAGAGAGAGACTTACTATATATAAATACATTTGTTGAGTAATGGAAAAATATATCATTAGATGAACAAAAACACAGACAGACAGACAGACAGACAGACAGATAGACAGACAGACAGACAGACAGACAGACAGATAGACAGACAGACAGACAACAAAGAAACATCCCCACTACCATTGTGTTGTGTTGTGGATATTTCCGGATGGTGTAATGAAGACGTGACAGGATGCAACACCCAACCCCGACTTAGTCTCTATGTAAATTATCCCATTAACACACACGTACATACAGACACAGAGACAGATACATACACAAGCTCATGTACACATACACACACGTACATATATATACATATTACCACCCAGCAAGAGAAGACGCACACACACACACACACATACACACATACACACACATACACATACACATACACACACACACACACACACACACACATACACACACATACACACACATACACACACAGGGACATCCTCTGTTCCTGGTATACTACATTGTAACACCCGCATATATAATGTTGAATATAATGCTTGGTTATGTTATGAATATATGATAACGTATTATCTCCCTCAGCGATGGGTATGAATATATCATTTGGTAGGAGATACTGAGCTTGTGTCTGTCTGTCTGTCTGTTGGTGTCTGTCTGTTTCTGTCTGTCTATTTTGTTTAGTTTATTTATCTGTACAGTGTAAGCATTTAGTTATTGATCTGTCTATCTGTCTATACATGTTTTTTTTTGGGCTGTCAGTTGGTTGAGAATTGGAGATCTTTGACTGTCAGCTGTCTCGAAAATATTAGCAATCAGCTGTCTAAAGTGCATTACCTGTCAGCTGTCTCGAAAACATTAGCAATCAGCTGCCTAGAGTGCATTACCTGTCAGCTGTCTCGAAAACATTAGCAATCAGCTGCCTAGAGTGCATTACCTATCAGCTGTCTCGAAAATATTAGCAATCAGCTGTCTAGAGTGCATTACCTATCAGCTGTCTCGAAAACATTAGCAATCAGCTGTCTAGAGTGCATTACCTATCAGCTGTCTCGAAAACATTAGCAATCAGCTGTCTAGGTGGGGGGGGGGGAGGCAATGACAGTCAGCTGGGGAGAGGATTATTGGCTTTCAAATAATTTAAGAGTCAATCAGGCGAGCGTGACTAACACAGTATCCCATGACTTTAATGAGCTCCATAACATAGAAAATGGATTTGTATTTTAAGTCATAGAAAACGGATTAGGAAGCTTTGACACAGAAAATGGGTTATTGGTTTGAAGTGAGAGATAGAAAACGGACTTGGGGTTTTAAAATGAGAAATAGTAAATGAACTAAGGGTTTAAATTATGAGTCAGAAAACAAATTAGTGATTTTTGAAAAGGATTAGGTTAGATTAGTTTAGGTTAGGTTTGGTTAAGTTAGGTTTGGTTAGGTTAGGTTTGGTTAGGTTAGGTTAGGTTAGATTAGCATTAGGGTGTTTAATCATCAGGTGTAATTAGCTAGGGTGTTTAATCATCAGCTCCTGCTCCTCTAGGTATGACAGGGTCCGCTAGAGTATATCCCATTATCGATTCGGGATGGATTTTTTTGCCGTTATATCTGACAGAAACGAGTCATTGTTGTTCTTACGGTTCCTGGAGGTACTCAGGCGTTGTTCAGCGGGAGGGAAATTCTTACAGGGGAAACTTTTCGTGGGTACTTCTCTCTCTCTCTCTCTCTCTCTCTCTCTCTCTCTCTCTATTCCTTCAACCCATTACCTCTTCCTCCCTTCCACGCTTTTCATCTCCTCCCCATCTCCCTTTCACTTCTCCCTATACCCTTTAGTTCTCTCCTCCCTCCCCCCCCCCTCGCCTCCCTCACTCTTCCCTAGTGATTAACACCCGGCGTTCTTCACTCCGCTAAAACACGCTGGGAGGAGGTCTTTTGTTTATACCGGGGGGCGTTCGGCAATCAGTAATGCGGATTTGATGAGGCGTATTCTCAGGAGAGCTTTGTGAACCAACCCCATCAAGCATGACTGTGGCGTCTGGTTGATGATGTACCAGGCTGGGAGGCTCGTGTGTGTGTGTGTGTGTGTGTGTGTGTGTGTGTGTGTGTGTGTGTGTGTGTGTGTGTGTGTGTGAGATACTGTATATTTGTATTAAAGAATATAGTGTTTGTATTTTTATATTTGTATGTATGTGTATAAGTGTACATATACGACTATATCTATGTGCATCCATCTACACCTACACAGATACACACACACACCCTCCCACACACCACAACCAACCCTTACACACCTTCCCCATCCCACCCCAGCATCACTCCACAAGTAAACAGATCACGCCGTGTTTTTTTTTCCCTCGGTGCTAAAAACAGAACGTTGCTATAACTCCCGGCAACAAATGCTTACTGGCTGTATGTAGATAAGGTCATTTTACTACCCAAAGTTTATGTATTCTGGTCCGTGTGACATAAATACCGGGTGGGTTGAAAGAGGTAGAGTGAGGAGAGAGAGAAGTGAGAGGTGAGGGAGAGAATGAGGGAGAGGAGGAGGTGGGGGGGGAGAGGGAGGAAAGGGGTAGAAGGAGAAAGGGTGAAAAGTAAGGGAGAGAGAGAGAGAAAGAGAGAAGGGGTAAGGAAGAGAAAGAGAGAGAAAAGGTGAAAGGAGAGAGAGAAAGATATATGGGAAGAGAGGGAGAGAAAATGAACAACGAAAGAGAGGGGAGGAAAGTGAAAAAAGAAAATAAAGAGAGAGAGAGAGATAGAGAGAGAACAAAGCTTGGTGTGCCACAATAACACTCGCTTTGAGGTGATGTAATTATTGTCGTTCTATTACATACATACATACATACATACATACATACATTATATTACGTACATACATACATTACATTACATTGCATTACAGTACGTTACATTACATACATACATACATACATACATACATACATACATTACATAGAGAGAAGAAAACACATACGTACACAAATACATACACAGATACCTACACACACACACTGACAGACATACACATACGCCAGGGAGATGTTGATGAGCATAATGGACTGAAAATCAAGAAGTTTAATTCACTGCAAAATTCCAAAGGTACATTTTCCCTCCAACACCTTTGTACAGAGGCGCGTCTGAGACTCTTAAATTCTTCCACAATATAACGCAGCTGTCATTCTCAGCCTAGGTGTAATTTGGAGGATAATTCTTCCGCTTCATATTTCTTATTTTCTCTCTCTCTCTCATCTCGTCTTTCATTTTCTTTCTGTCTGTCTCTCTCTCTTTCTCTATCTCTGTCTCTCTTTCTGTCTCGTGGAGGAAAATTGAGACGTGAGGAGACTTATTTTGAAGTAAATAAAAGCAATTTGGGGTAGGAGTAAACCAAAATGGCCGATATTGTTAATGTGCCACGAACGAGATCTCTAAAACATTTATTATTTCGTGGTTTATTTATTTATTTTCTTAAACCAGGTGGCTGAAACTTAACCTAATTAAACCTGAATATTATACAGCTGTATTTATTAAGTTAGATTAGCTTTTGTTAGTTCGTGTCTTATAAGAAATAAAAGCGTTAACCATAGACTGTTCGTGGTATATTTATCAACATTAACTATTGTTGATGATCGTACGCTTGTAAACAATGATTACAGAAAATGAAATAATTTTAAGGAGTAACTAAGGGAAATTGGAGAAGATGGATAGGGTCATAAACTGAATGAGCTGTGTGCATTGTGTCTGTATGTGTGTGTGTGTGTGTGTGTGTGTGTGTTATGTTTGTGTCTGTATATGTGTATGTGTATTGTGTGTAGCGGGATGTTGTTGTTGTTGTGTGTGTGTCTGTATATGTGTGCGTGTGTGTGTGTGTGTGTGTGTGTGTTATGTTTGTGTCTGTATATGTGTATGTGTATTGTGTGTAGCGGGATGTTGTTGTTGTTGTGTGTGTGTCTGTATATGTGTGCGTGTGTGTGTGTGTGTGTGTGTGTGTTATGTTTGTGTCTGTATATGTGTATGTGTATTGTGTGTAGCGGGATGTTGTTGTTGTTGTGTGTGTGTCTGTATATGTGTGTATATGTGTTTGTGTGTATGCATGTGTGTGTTTGCGCTCTCGTGTCTGTGTAAAAATGTGTTTGACACGTAAATACACAGAAAAGTCCTACATATATATACATACATAATATACATACATTGAAATAGCATACAACATTTCACTGGGTCATCACTACCCCACCTCTCTCTCTCTTTCTCTCTCTCTCCCTCTCTCTAAGGGGTGGAGGAAAGGGTTGAGAGACAAAGAGAATTTAAGAGGAGAGAGAGAGAGAGAGAGAGAGAGAGAGAGAGAGAGAGAGAGAGAGAGAGAGAGAGAGAGGTCCCGTAATTAAGGTTGACGGTGACAGAGGCTAATTACTTCACAGGTACAGGTGAGTATAACACACACACACACACACACACACACACCTGATGTTAAAACTCCCTGAAATGTTGAAACATCCACAGCGCAAAATTTTCCTGGCATTTCCGTCTTTAATACTGAAATGTTTACTTTGCTTTCCCCTACCCCTCCCCTCACCCCCTACCCCTCCCCCTCCCCTCACCCCCTACCCCTACCCTCACCCCCTACCCCTCCCCTCAACCCCTACCCCTCCCCTCACCCCCTCCCCCTCCCCTCACCCCCTACCCCTTCCCTCACCCCCTACCCCTTCCCTCACCCCCTACCCCCCTCATCCCCTCCAGAGCCCAGACGTCCTCCCTTGACGCTTATGCTAGGAGTCAATACATTATTTGCCTCCTACCAACTACGAGTATTGAGCTCCTTAGAAAACCTTTTGATTGT
>CAUDMG010000258.1:212500-250000 GCA_958450375.1 Homarus gammarus
TCCTTACAGACAGTGCCACTATCATCCTTACAGTCAGTGCCACTATCATCCTTACAGACAGTGCCACTATCATCCTTACAGTCAATGCCACTATCATCCTTACAGACAGTGCCACTATCATCCTTACAGACAGTGCCACTATCATCCTTACAGACAGTGCCACTATCATACTAAGAGTGGCACTACCCTACCCGGGCAGACAATGGGGGGTAGTGAGGGCAACAGGACGTGAGGCACTTCAGGACACGAGACACTTGAAGGAAATGAGGAATATGTTAAGTAGGAAACATGTTGTTGTTGTTGTTGTTGTTGTTGTTAGTGGTTGTTGTTGTTGTTGTTGTTTTTGGTGGTGGTGGTGGTGGTTATTGTTGTTTTTGGTGGTGGTGGTGGTGGTTATTGTTGTTGTTATCGTTGTTATTCAGTTAATTCGTGATGCTGCTGCTATTGTTGTCGTCTCTCTCTCTCTCTCTCTCTCTCTCTCTCTCTCTCTCTCTCTCTCTCTCTCACATATACACACGCACTCACACAGAATCAAGAGACGTATTTTTGCCGCCATGATTGCATTACGTTTTTCACTTGTTTCTGTCCTTGATGTGTAACAGGATATTTACGCTCTGGGAAACGTGATGCATTTTCGCTTTCTTTTGTGAAAGTGAGAAGCATCTTTCACTTTCCTTTAAATTTCTATTATATTTTAAAGTTTTCTGTCTTTCGAATGTTCACTGGTAATGACGTCATATATTCCCCTAATAATGTCATCCAATGGGTAACAACACCAGTGACGTCACATATGGTCATAACGTCTTCACCTAATCAGACAATAGCACTAATGACATCACACATCCTCCTAGCATCTTCAACCAATCAGTCAAAAACACCGATGACATCACACATCCTCCAAATATTTTCACCCAATCAGATGACAGAACCAATGACGTAACACAGGCGATGCAGCCAATAAAGAGGCCGGGTTTTGTCTGGCAATTTAATCAGGAAAATGTTTGAAGCGAGACGGAGACTGTAAAGGGTAAACTGAGTCATAAGTCAAGACGGTAAAATTGTCTCTGAGGCAAGTTATCTCTCTCTCTCTCTCTCTGCACCGTAACGCTTGGAGGATCACCACACGATTAGGTGTCAATACTTTCGAGTTAGCCCGACTGCATAACGAGGCAGACAATCGCCGAATCCGGAAAAACGCTGCCGGAACCGCCCCTCCCGCACTAGATGTAGCCCTCCACACGTGCAACATCTGTGAACGGCACTGCCGGTCCAGTATCAGCCTCGTTAGTCACCTCAGAACTCGCCAATGAAGGTGACATCCCTGATAACTCATATCATTGTGTCATAGCTGGTTGATCGTCATACTCGATTCTGGGTGACAGCAAAGTAGTATTGTGTGCAATATGTATGTTCGTATGTATGTATGTATGTATGTATGTATGCATGTAAATTGTATGCTCGTATGCATATGTATGTATTTTAGATTGTATGTAAAACACACATGCACAAATACACAAACACACAAATTCACAAATACGCAATACACAATTCACATTTCACAAGATCCAATACTGTGTAATGGTTGTGATAGAAGGTCTCAGGTACAGTACACAGTATATATATATATTTATTTCCATTTACTTTTGTTGTGTTTGTCTGTGAACCGTGTGAGGGTGTGTGTGTGTGTGTGTGTGTGTGTGTGTGTGTGTGCGTGTGTTATAACCTGAAAAATATGACCTAGTTTTGATGATATAGGAGAGGTCACTGTCTTTGTATTGTAGGTCACACACACACACAAACACACACACACACACACAGGGAAATAGGAATACAGAAAATCATAATAAAAAACATGTAATTTTCCCCCAAAACAGAGAAAAACGACAACAAATCTCCCCTAGAAAATCCTGGAAATAAGTTCTGTGTGATTTCCCCGGGGATCGCTACTCAAGCAGGGGGCAATTTATTTCCCTATTATGAGGGGAAATGAGCGATTTACTCCCAGCAGAAATAATTTAACACTGAGTGGCGATATATTGTGAGTAACTGCATCTTTTGTGTGTGTGTCTGTCTGTCTGTTAGTCATATGTTCCTTGTGTGTTTGTGTGTGTGTGTGTGTGTGTGTGTGTGTAAGCAACTCATGGCAACCCACCCCTGGCACCTCATGGCAACCCACCCCTGGCACCTCATGGCAACCCACCCCTGGCACCTCATGGCAACCCACCCCTGGCACCTCATGGCAACCCACCCCTGGCACCTCATGGCAACCCACCACCATTGGACTTCACCATAATGGGAGGACCGCTGTATGGTAATGCGTCACTGTGAGATAAATATTCATGTGTGGCTCCAAGTGGCAATATTTACCCCCCAGCCAGCCAATCAGAGCGTGGAGGGTAAGCATTCAGCCAATCAAAGCGTGGAAAGTGTAAGCAGCTAGCCAATCAGAGCGTGTGATGGGTAAATACTCAACCAATCAGAGTTTATTATTTTAGGTGGTAATATTCACTTTTCAGCTAATCAGAACGCGTAGAGGTTGACAGTCAACCAATCAGAGCGTGTGGATGATAAACAGTCAGCCAATCAGAGTGTATAGAGGTTAGCCAGCTAACCAATCAGCGCATCGGCGTATAGAGACGACAGCCAATCAACACATGTAGAGGGTAAACAAGTAGCCAATCAACTCATCAGTATGTCCAGACGACAAACCAATCACAGCGCATAGACGGCCGCTGACAGCCAATGAGCACACAGATTATTATTTATTATTTTATTTTACGATAGATAGAAAATTGATAAATAAGAGAGAGAGAGAGAGAGAGAGAGAGAGAGAGAGAGAGAGAGAGTGTGTACTTTCTTTCCCATTCACACAGGCAAACAACAATAACAACAACAACAACAACAACAACAACAACATCTCCTAGCCACACACACACACACACACACACACACACGACCCTCCCAACAGACATTAACTACCACTACTACCACTATTTAATACTACCCTCTACCACCACTACCACTATTTAATACTACCCTCTACCACTACTACCACCATTTAATACTACCCTCTACCACCACTACCACTATTTAATACTACCCTCTACCACCACTACCACTATTTAATACTACCCTCTACCACCACTACCACCACTACTACCACCCACCAATATCGACCCGAAGAAACAAAGAGACCACTGGAAGGTGACAAGACGGAGGAGGAACGGGGAACATGGCAACATTAACCGGGTATTAAAGCCGCTGTCGATTGCATGGAAGTACTTGTTATGGCCCCTCGAATGGATAACTTTAGGGGAGATGGGCGTATCCTGGCGTATCCTGGCGTATCCTGGTGTATCCTAGCGTATCTTTGACACATCCTGGCATATCCTGGTACATCCTGGCATATCCTGGTACATCCTGACGTATCCCAAGACATCCTAAGACAACCTAACACACCCTAGCAACTTTCTACACTTCTGAGCGTTTACTGATATATCCTACCATATCCTGATCCACCTTGACGTATTCTTAACGCATACTTAGATATCCTGACCCATCCTGCCGACTTCTCTATATAGCGTCTTATCTCAACCTGCCACGTGATGGGATGTGCTGTGATGTGGATAGGAGGTTCTCATCCTGAATTAATGTGATTCCTTCATCCTTCCTATTCCTGATTATCCTCCTTTTCTTCCTCCTCGTTCCTCCTATCCCTTTCATTCTTCTTTTATCTCCTCCTACCTCCTCTTCCCTCTTCTCTTCCTTCTTCCTCGTCTTCTACCGTCCCTTTATCCCTTCCTCTTCCTCCTCCTCCTCTTTCCCTTCACTCTTTCCTTCATCTCTTCCTCTTACACACTTCCTCTTCCTCCTCCTCCTTCTCCTCCTCTTCCTTCTCCTCCTCCTCCTCTTCCTCCTCCTCCCCCTCCCCCTCCCCCTCTTCCCCCTCCTCCTCCCCCTCCCCCTCCCTCTCCCCCTCTTCCCCCTCTTCCTCCTCCTCCTCTTCTCCCTCTTCCCCCTCTTCCCCTTCTTCCTCCTCCTCCTCCTGGCCACCATAACAGTAGGGGCAGTACCTGGTGGAGAGGAAATTGCCCAATAAGGCGGATGATGGGAATTTTACCTGCCCCATCAACTGAATTATTCCACCGGAAGTTCTCCATCATGGCCGCCCCCATCCTGCCGCTCTGACGACGCTGGGAGTATATCCTGGGTGTATGACGTCACGGGGAGTATATCCTGGGTGTATGACGTCACGGGGAGTATATCCTGGGTGCATGACGTCACGGGGTGTATATCCTGGGTGTATGACGTCACGGGGAGTATATCCTGGGTGTATGACGTCACGGGGTGTATATCCTGGGTGTATGACGTCACGGGGTGTATATCCTGGGTGTATGACGTCACGGGGTGTATATCCTGGGTGTATGACGTCACGGGGTGTATATCCTGGGTGTATGACGTCACGGGGTGTATATCCTGGGTGTATGACGTCACGGGGTGTATATCCTGGGTGTATGACGTCATAGGTTTATACGCTAAATGAACGCAAGACAACGCATCTGTCCCTGTTAAACCTTATATAAAAAACACTGATCTGAACGCCACTAAAACACTGATCTGAACGCCACTGAAACACTGATCTGAACGCCACTAAAACACACTTCTGAACGCCACTAAAACACTGATCTGAACGCCACTGAAACACTGATCTGAACGCCACTGAAACACTGATCTGAACGCCACTAAAACACTGATCTGAACGCCACTGAAACACTGATCTGAACGCCACTAAAACACTGATCTGAACGCCACTAAAACACTGATCTGAACGCCACTAAAACACTGATCTGAACGCCACTGAAACTCGCGGAGAAAATAAAACGCTTTTCTCCTCCTTTCATAGTTACGAGGGCGGGGGAAAAAATAAACTTATGGGTGTAATAACCTTTTGAGAATCCTGCTATGAGGGGGTGTGAGAGAGGGGCGTGAGGGGGTGAGGGAGGGGTGTGAGGGGGGTGAGGGGGGTGTGGGGTGTGAGAGAGGGGCGTGAGGGGGTGTGGGGTGTGAGAGAGGGGCGTGAGGGGGTGAGGGAGGGGGGTGAGGGGGGTGAGGGGGTGTGGGGTGTGGGGTGTGAGAGAGGGGCGTGAGGGGGTGTGAGGGAGGGGGGTGAGGGGTGTGAGAGAGGGGCGTGAGGGAGGAAGGAAGGAAGGGAGGGAGGGAGGGAGGGAGGAGGAGTGTAAGGATGATAGGGGTAAGGGCGAAGGAGTGTGGGAAGGGAGGATGAGGGAGAGAGGGAGGAAGGGAGGGTGTGAAAGTGAGAGGGGTGAGGGTGAGGAGGGGAGGTTGAGTGGGGGGGGGGGGGTGACAGGCAAGAGCAGCTGTCAGTAAACTCAGAAGTTTTGACATTGTTTGGCAGTTGGTGACAGGGAGGTGAGGGAGGGAGGGAGAGACGGAGAGGGAGGGAGAGAGGGAGAGGGAGGGAGAGAGGGAGGGAGAGCGGGAGAGGGAGGGAGAGAGGGGGTGAGGGAGGGAGAGAGGGGGTGAGGGAGGGAGAGAGGGAGAGGGAGGGAGAGAGGGAGAGGGAGGGAGAGCGGGAGAGGGAGGGAGAGGGAGGGAGAGACGGAGAGGGAGGGAGAGAGGGAGAGGGAGGGAGAGAGGGAGGGAGAGAGGGAGAGGGAGGGAGAGAGGGAGAGGGAGGGAGAGAGGGAGGGAGAGGGAGGGAGAGAGGGAGAGGGAGGGAGAGAGGGAGAGGGAGGGAGAGAGGGAGAGGGAGGGAGAGAGGGAGGGAGAGAGGGAGAGGGAGGGAGAGAGGGAGAGGGAGGGAGAGAGGGAGGGAGAGAGGGAGAGGGAGGGAGAGGGAGGGAGAGAGGGAGAGGGAGGGAGAGGGAGGGAGAGAGGGAGAGGGAGGGAGAGAGGGAGAGGGAGGGAGAGGGAGGGAGAGAGGGAGAGGGAGGGAGAGAGGGAGGGAGAGAGGGAGAGGGAGGGAGAGGGAGGGAGAGAGGGAGAGGGAGGGAGAGCGGGAGAGGGAAGGGGAGACGGAGAGGGAGGGAGAGAGGGAGAGGGAAGGGGAGACGGAGCGGGAGGGAGAGAGAGGGTGAGGGAGGGAGGGGGTGAGGGAGGGAAGGAGAGAGGGAGAGGGAGGGAGAGAGGGGGTGAGGGAGGGAGGGAGAGAAGGGGAGTGAAGGAGGGGAGGTAAAAATTATGTACCACTGGACCACTGTACCATAACACCACTGTACCTACACCCCTCCACCCCTACACCCACACCCCACACCCCTACACCCACAACCCCACACCACTACACCCCTACACCCACACCCCTACACCCACACCCCTACACCCCTACACACCCACACCCCTACACTCACTCCCCCACAACCCCACACCCCTACACCCCTACACCTACACCACCACACCCCCACACCACTACACCCCTACACCCACACCCCCACTGTGTTTATCAATGCCTGACTGACAGTATTTTCCACGCTTCACCAGGACCTAAAATGCTTTCAATATCTACATCACTCCCAGTCTCTCTCGTCTTGCTCTGACCTGTGAGTAGTCGGGGTATTTTTTGAGGAATTTTGGGGGTATTTTTGAGCATTTATTAGTATTTTGAGTATTTTGAGCATTTTTATATTTTGGGAGGATTTTGAGTACTTTTGAGTATTTCCAAGTATCTTTGTTATCATTTTGAGTACTTTTGAGTATTTTCTAACGTTTTTTAGTAGTATTTTGAACATTTTTGAGAACACTAACGAATTTGACCAAGGAATGGCGACAAATTACATTGGATCACTCTAACACCTCTAAAGTCTATTTGCAAGTTAATGAACCAATCGCATGGCTGTATGCTCTCGGTGACGTCAGGCAAATCAAGGCCTCTGATTGGTTAAATTAACGAGATTTGGTGTAAAGTAAAGAATTATTCCGCCAATGAATTTCCTGGATTTTTTTTTTAGCGTTTGGGAATATATATATATATTTTTTACCACAGTATAAATTGATAATTGAATATTTTTTTATTAATTGTGATATTTTATTCGTATGTAACAAGAGAATATTAAATAAAAAAGTGATATTGTTTCAGTATATATTCTTTTATAGAGGAAAATATACATGTATGTATATTTTCACTGGAATGTATTTTTAGGTATACGATTCCAATATGTTCTCAAGGCTATATTTTGTTCTTTAACCACAAGGTATATACTACACAAGGTATATACATTGTGGAGTGGTGTGGAGTGGGGTGGGGTGGTGTGGAGTGGGCTAGGGTGGAGTGGTGTTGTGTGGAGTGGAGTGGGGTGGTGTAGAGTGGGGTGGAGTGGTGTGGAGTGGAGTGGGGTGGTGTAGAGTGGTGTAGAGTGGGGTGGAGTGGAGTGGTGTGGAGTGGTGTGGAGTGGAGTGGGGAAGGTAGAGACTGTTTTAATGCTTCAATTTATATACAAGTGGTCAGTATAAGCCTTTCCTTGGTGTGGCGGCCGGCCCAGAGAAAACACTTTTAATATAGCCGTGACGGTACACAGTATATGCGGGTCTTTTATACCCGCAGGAGGTGGATATACCCGCAGGAGGTGGATATACCCGCAGGCGATGGATATAAAGCGGGTATAGCTCTCCCTTGTAATGCAAATAAACACGGTAACACGTTTTCTGTGGTGTGTGTGTGTGTGTGTGTGTGTACAGTGGAAAAGCATACTGTCTACACACTACACCACATTTTCTGTCTGTCTGTCTGTCTGTCTGTCTGTGTATATCAGTTACCAAGTTACCTTAAAGATAAGAGCCGGTCACTTTGGCGTCCTTAGCAACTATCCCAATCCATCAAAGCTGATTGGCTTACTGGTTGTTATGCAAGATACGTCATCACTCAATCATCACCCATCAACCAATCACCATCCATGAATACCAAAGATTACTTATGACGTCACAAAAATGGGTGGAGCTTCATCGATTCATAACAAAGTATTTAGTCATTAATTAAATACAAGAAATTAATGCAAAAAAAAACGAGTTTTCTTTATAATTTGGAGCCATTAGGAGGAGTTTGAATGTCTAATAAGGCTGTATCACTCCCAGAGGATGTCTTAAAGGACTGGATGACGGTGCAATACGTCCATAGGGAAAAAGACTTGCTGTTGATAGTAATCCCTTGAGATATGTCGGCAGGGTGGATGGATGGATGGATGGATGGGTGGATGGATGGGTGGGTGGATGGATGGATGGATGGAAAGGCGGCACATATTCTCCTCTCATCTCATCCCCTTCAGCTTACAAGAGTTGACGAAGCATAAACACCAATTTACCGTCACCTCCTCCTTCACACTTCCCTCCTTCCCTCCTTCACACTTCCCTCCCTCCCTCCTTCACACTTCCCTCCCTCCTTCACACTTCCCTCCCTCCCTCCTTCACACTTCCCTCCCTCCTTCACACGTCCCTCCCTCCTTCCCTCCCTCCTTCCCTCCTTCCCTCCCTCCTTCCCTCCCTCCTTCCTTCCCTCCACCTCGCTCACCGTTCATACTCTTCCCTTATAAAGTCTCAGAAATTCGCCAATCTTATAAAAATTTGACGTGACTCCAAATTCCAATCACAAAATGTCGGACATATCATAAGCCCACTTTCCCTTGAATCTTAACTACTGATTGGGTTATATTGGCCAATCAGATAAAGTCACCCTCTAATCAGATTAATATTCCAATCACGTATATCCCCCCCCCCATCCAATCAGGTAAAAGTCCTTCTGTCTATATATTGTGATCAGATTGAGTAGCCAATCAGATATTATTTGCCCTCCAGTCAGATACATTATCCAATCAGATGTAACTCTCGTGATATCTGTTGACCTAATCGGATAGCATAGCCAATCTGAGCTCTCTCTCTCTGCCTCTCTCTCTCTCTCTTGTACGTCTCCCTTCATTGCTGGGGAAAGAGAGACGGATTGAGAGAGAGAAGGAGAGAGAGAGAGAGAGAGACGGGTTGAAGGAGAGAAGTGGAGAAATGGAGAGAGCGAGAAGGAGAGAGAGAGAGAAAGACTAAGAGTTCGAAGTTTAGTCCATAAAATGTGAGACTGTGAATTTTACGTCGTCCAATACACCAGCTGTTGAGAGAGAGAGAGAGAGAGAGAGAGAGAGAGAGAGAGAGAGAGAGAGACCACGAAGCACAGTAATTTTCACAGACAGACAGACAAACAGACAGATACAAAGACAGACAGACAGTGGGTTTTTTTTTTTGGTCCTGGAGTGTGACAGTAAGAAAGAAGTTATAGTTTAATACTACTTGTTTGAGAGTAAGTTACGACCCTCTTCCTCTTCTCCCTCTTCCTCCTCTTCTTCTTTCCTCCTCCTAACTATACTCTCTTACTTCTTCTTCCTCCTCCTCCTCCTCCTCCTCTCCGTCCTTCCTTACCTCCTTCTAATTATCCTCTCCTCCTTCTCATTTCTCCTAATCACCCCCTTCTTTTCCTCCTCTTTCGCCTTTCCCCTTTCTCCATCACCTCTCAGGACCCCTTCAACACCTCTCCCCCCCCCGTCCCTTCCCTTCCCCTTCCCCTCCTTGTGTGTCCCTCCCTTCACCTCAATTGAATTTCCTTTCCCTCCTCCTCCTTCCTGTCTTCCTCTTCCTCCTAGACCCTCCCACCAGAAGTCTTCCCGACCCTCAGCAGGCGAATTTCCCCTCTTCCTCCTCCTCCTCCTTCTTCTTCTTCCCCTCCTTCTCCTCCTCCTCCCCCTCCCCCTCCTCCTCTTCCGATGACCCTCACTCAGCCGCTAGTTAATGAAAGTGGAAATGGAATCTTGGCAGTCAACATTACTCTATAAAATGACTCCTCCTCCTCCTCCTCCTCCTCCTCCTTGTCTTCCTCATCATCTTAATCCTCTTCTCTCTTCTTCCTTTATCCTTCTACTTTTCCTCCTCCTCCTCTTCCTCCTCCTCCTCCTCCTCCTCTTCCCCCTCCTTCTCCTTCTCACAGACAAAACAAACAGAATATTATCCCCCTCACCACACTCCACCCCACCCCACCCCACCCCACCCCACCCCCTCTCAGGTCCCAGCCATAAACATTGACCCCAATATGACACGGCTACATCGCACTATTGACATATAATCTATATATATCCGCTAAAATCTTCCAATAGCCATAAAAAACATCGACAGACATATTATTTTTAGACATATTATTGCCTTAAGATACGCTATAGACATAGAGATTTATTAGAAGACATATTGTTGATATATTCTGTGTTTCAAGATACGCAATAGCTATGCAGACATATTAGAATACAATTTATTAACATATTTCCCTCAATATCTCATAAAGGTATTGACATATTACCCTCAATATGTCATAGAGGTATACTAGAAGCTATATTAGTTTAGTATTTGTTTCAAGAGTCATAATAGCTAGAGTTATTAGATAGTATAGCCTGTTATTGACTCCTGGTGACGTATGGTTTGTTTATGTAGGGGATACGAACTGCGTGATATTATGTTTATTATGGTGGTGACGTGCCTATTGAGTATTTGTTTTCCGATTTTATTTTCTGTGTCTGTCTGTCTGTCTGTCTCTTCTTTCTACTTTCTGGTCTTCCCTTTCCTCTTCTTATTCTTGTTCTTCTTCTTCTTCCCCTTTATTCTCTATCCCTCCTCTACCTCCACTTCCTCCTCCTCCCTATGATATGTATAAACAAGAGATGACGCTCACAATAGTTCTGTACAAAAATCAATTTCACATTTTGTTCTTGGAGTTTACAAGGACAGTGGTGTACCAAGATAGCAATGGAGACGACAAAGGTACCACTAGACACAACCAATGTATCACCAAACACAAATAATATACCAATAGACATGATCAATGTACCAATAGACACACACAAGCAAGGTACCAATACACACTAAAACCATTAGAATCAGGTCAGTACAAACGCCACACTTGATTTTTACAACCCAGGACGACCTACAACTCCTTTTATCTACAGGATGAACGAAGATTCTTTTTGGCTCGTATTGCAATTTTATATATACCATCTCTGTGATATATAACTGTATCTATTTATATATTATCTTTATATTCTCTCTCTCTATATATACGTGTTTGTTATTTTACATTCCAGTTGGTATTATTGTTTTTATTTGTTTTTTTCTTATTTTACCTTTGATGTTATTCCCAGGATGACCAGAGGCTGTTGTACTGTATGTTCGTCTTGTAATTATTCCTATTTATTCCCGTTACAAATATTCCCAGTTTCTGTTGTAAATATTCCCACTTATTCCCGTTGTAAATATTCCCACATTATTCAGCTATAACCAATACCTCCTCTGACCAGTATTATACATTTATTCATGTTGCAGATGTTGCATTGGTTTATTTAACTGTGTTGCGTTTGTCAATACTATTATACTAACATGCTCTGGCTGCCTGTACCCATCCTTGCAATCTGACCTAACCTGACCTGACCTGAACCTAAGCTGACCTGACCTGACCTAAACTTAACCTAATACACCTGTAAAGTCATATTTTTTCCTCCTCCTCCTCCTCCTCCTCCTTCTTCTTCTTCTTCTTCTAACCCTCCTCCTCTTCATCCTCTTCCCAACCCACCTGCATCTCCTCCTTCACCCCCTCCTTCACCCCCTCCTTCACCCTCTCCTCCTCCTCCTCCTTCACCCTCCTCAACTTCTCCTCCATGCAATATTTCCTCAACCCTTGCTTGTGTTGCATGAAGTATCCACACAGATCAACATGTTGCATCGTGGTTGCAATGTTGTGTTTGTTATGCACTCATGGCTTAACACTTCTCCTCGATTGTGTCCTGAGTGAATCATATTCTGAGGGTATTGAGAGAGAGTGAGAGAGAGTGAGAGAGAGAGAGAGAGGGGGGAAGGGAAAGGAGGAAAGAGGAAGAAGGGAAGAGAGGAAAGGGGGGGGGGGAGATGGGAAGGAAGGAAAGAAAGTGAGAAGTGAAATGGGAATATGTGTAAATTACATGTGCATATCAGGTAACACACCTGTTTGGCTTCAGAAACAGGTTAGGTCAACTTAGGTCAGATGAGGTTAAGGAAGTTAATTCATAGGACAGATAGGTTTCTTGGGGTCTATTCACGTTAGGATAGGTCAGGTTAGGTTAGATCAGGTCAAGACAGATTGGGTCAGGTCAGGTTAGGTTAGATCAGGTCAAGACAGATTGGGTCAGGTCAGGTTAGGTTAGATCAGGTCAAGACAGATTGGGTCAGGTCAGGTTAGGTTAGATCAGGTCAAGACAGATTGGGTCAGGTCAGGTTAGGTTAGATCAGGTCAAGACAGATTGGGTCAGGTCATGTAACTAAGAATAGATAAGAATAGATAAGACAAATATAATTTATACATCTTTGAGACTCCATGAATGTTGGATCTTAAGTGACCCAGTTAGATACGTTCTCCATTATCAGTGGCTAGTAAAAAAAACTTACGATCTTTTTGAGAATATATTTATTTTTTTCGTAGCTTAAGAGAATTAATTTGATATTTTCTCACCTTTCCACTTAGAGGTAATAGATTAACTTACGATTTTATTTGAGAATTTGAAATACGAATGTGGGAAGGCTAATGCATCACACATCTGGCAGTGGAGGAGATAAAGTTCCTATAATATCCGAGCAGGATAGGACTCGGAGCAACGGATTCAAGTTGGATAAGTTTAGGTTTAGGAGGGAGATAGGAAGAAACTGGTTCACAAATAGGGTGGTGGACGAGTGGAACAAGCTTAGCAACTTTGTAGTAAGTGCTGGAGAGTTTCAAAAGGAGGCTAGATAGATTCATGGATGATAGAGAGTGGTCGTAACTCACGACAGGAGCTGCCATGCACAGACCAACCGGCCTATTGCAGACTCCTTATTTTCTTATGTTCTTATGTAGGCCTTACTCCCACCCACCACGACCTAAGCCCCACCCTTCTCTACCCAAGCTCCACCCCCTCTCCTCCAAGCCCCACCCCGTCTCCTCCAAGCCCCACCCCTCACTACCCCCAAGCTCCTCCCCCCTTCCCAAGCCCCGCCCCCTTCCTCCACCCCAGAACAGCTGCTGCCGGGAATCCACAATGAACTGAATGAAAACAAACTCTCCACTTACACATATTTTACGCACGTTAGTTTCGAGTGTTCTGCGTATATGAATGCTGAATCGTGTTATCTAACGAGCCACCGCCTAGTTGAGCGTAAAAATGAATGTAAATATGCGAGAGAGGCGACGGCGTTGTTGAACTCGAGAGGGAAAAAATAACCCAGGGAATATTTTTACGTCTGGGGGAAAATATCTTCTTTTTTTTGTATTTTTTCCCCAGGATTGAATTTCGTTTGAGTACGATGTCTGAGGAGATAATCCTAAAGGAAAAAATAACATGGGAAGGGTTTAAACTGCCTGATATCAGAGATTGTGAAGATTTATGGGGTCAAAACACTCGTGGGGGGTAAAATAAGTTGTTATAATCCCTGGAAGTTGTAGACGAGTGTCATAAAACTGTGTGAGGTTTAGATTGATTTTAACCAATTATTGAAGAGTTTAAACCCGGTTAGGTGAGTAGTTGGATGGTTTAAACTCAATTATTTCTAGAACTGGGTAGATAAGGACTTGATGGATTAAACCAGCTTAAATAAAGTCATGGATGGGTTAAACCAACTTAAATAAAGGCTTGAATGGACGAAACCAGCTTAAATAATGGACTAAATGGATTAAACCAGGACTAGATGGGTTAAAGCAGTTTAAATAAAGGACTAAATGGGTTAAACCAAGACTGAATGAGTTAAACCAGCTTAAATGAAAATAGTTACAATGAACTTGGTTATTTACGTTATTGTCCTCAAGGGGGTTAAAGCTTGGCGGGTCCCTTGGCGATGTTGTGAAATTTATCGCCTTTGATGTCACACCTCCCCTTTCCCCCCTCTCTCTCCCTCCCTCCCATCTCCCTACTCTCTTCCCCCTCTCCCTACTCTCTTCCCTCCCTCCCCCTTTCTCTCCCTCCTTCCCTACCTCCCTCCCTCCCTCCCCCTTTCTCTCCGTCCTTCCCTACCTCCCTCCCTCCCTCCCTACTCTCTTCCCCCTCTCCCTATTCTCTTCCCTCCCTTTCTCTCAACACCCAAGGTACAAGAAGGGGAACTTATTTGGTTTGTTTACACACTAGGGGGAACATTGAGCCCCCCTCCCACCCCCCCCCCCCCCTCTCTCTCTCTCTCTCTCTCTCTCTCTCTCTCTCAATCAAGTAAGAGTCTCTCGAATCCACTTAAATCCTCATCTTAATCCGAATCCTTTCTACTTGATTAAATCCTACTCACTTATCCTCCGTCAACACAGAGAGGGGGATGGAGTGGGGTGGTGAAGAGGGTGTTAGGGAAGGGGTGGGGTGAGGGGGAATGGGTGGCGGGGAGGGGGTCGACCTTCTTGGTATGGTGATGGACCTGTCAGTAATGAGTGAAGGAGATTAACACGTCATAACATGTTTTTCTCTTCCTTCCTTCCTTCCTTTATTCCTTCCTTCCTTCCTTCCTTCCTCTTCTCCCTAGCCTTCATCTTTTATCTATTCTTCTCATATTTATTCTTTCTTTCCACCCACCAACCCACCCAGACCCACCCAGACCCACCCAGACGCCCATAATGACGATAATCAGTTCCTGTGCAAGGTTGTGACGTCAGACGGGAAAAAAGTATTGTGCAAGGTTGTGACGTCAGACAGGAAGAAAGCATTGTGCAAGGTTGTGACGTCAGACAGGAAAAAAGTATGTTTGTTAGTCTTTCAAAATGTTTCTCTTATAAGACAAACTGAAGAAAAGTTGACGATTTAAAAGTTGACGATTTAAAAGTTGTTGATTTAAAAAGTTGACGATTTTTTCCGTACATTACTTCTGAAGACTTTTATTAAATTTTTATGTTATTCTATATGTGGACTTTCGTTATAATAATCTATTTAAACAAATGAGATGAAATATTAATTAATTTGTTATTACTTGAAGATAATTACCTATAATATTAATTACTTCATGAAAAACTATTGTATTTAGTAATTAATTTTTTGTATATTATTTCAAAACTAAAATCAGAAGGTATTAATTTTCATACTACCTTTACTTCAGGTCACTAATTACCACCTGACACACACAGACAGGTAACTCATTGCCCTCCAGGTGAGAAGCCCCGTGTCGTTACCTGTTCGAGTATCAAAAGGGGGGGGGGGGGAATAATATTTTTCCTATATTATATAACCTACTATAGTCTGTCTGTCTGTCTGTCTGTCTGTCTGTCTGTCTGTCCTTCTTTCTCTGTGTCTCACCTCAGTTATACACTCTCTCTCTCTCCCTCTCTCTCTCCCTCTCTCACTTCCCTCACTAGGACAAAGGAAGGTTCTTTCCTCACCACATCAATCACTTAAAGCTCGTTCATTTAAATGTAATTACTGACGTGATCTACCTCAAGTGGCGTGCTATTGTGGAGGGTGTATTGATTATGTGAGGGAGGGAGGGAGAGAGGGAGAAGGAGGGAGGGTGGGAGGGAGGGAGGGAGAGAGGGAGAAGGAGGGAGGGTGGGAGGGAGAGGGAGATAGGGAGAAGGAGGGAGGGTGGGAGGGAGAGGGCGAGAGGGAGGGAGGAATGGTAAATAAGGAGGGAGATAGAGAAGGAAGGGAAATATTGGGATAAAGAAGGGAGGGTGGGAGGGAGGGAAGGAAGGTTGGTTAGAATAAAGGAAGGGGAGAATGAAGGGAGGAGAGAGAGAGAGAGGGTGAAGGAGTGTTGATTTTCTATACACAATGGAAAGTGAATACAAAGAAGAGGAGGAGGAGAAAGAGGAAGAGAAGGAGTAGGAGGAGGAGGAGGAGGAGAAAGAGGAAGAGAAGGAGTAGGAGGAGGAGAAAGAGGAAGAGAAGGAGTAGGAGGAGGAGGGACCTTACAGAGTCTTTGTTTGATCGTCCACTTGTTGCTTCACCTACCACAACTACCACTATCACCTACCACAACTACCACTATCACCTACCGCAACTACCACTATCACCTACCACAACTACCACTATCACCTACCACAACTACCACTATCACCTACCACAACTCCCACTATCACCTACCGCAACTACCACTATCACCTACCACCATCACCTGCCACAGCTACTACCATTAGCTACTACTACCACCATCTTCTATCACCAACCACCACCATCCCTACCACTACTACCACCAATATGGCCCAGAGACAGAGAGAGAGAGAGAGAGAGAGAGAGAGAGAGAGAGAGAGAGAGAGAGAGAATGAATGAAACACCTAATTTCAGTACAAAAACAAACACATTTTTCCCCCTCGTGAGATGATCAATTTTTCAAGCAACTCTGAAAGATTTTGTGACCATGAAATTCAGGTGACATTTTTACACGTTCAAAAATCATGTTCACTAGTCCATATTTCATCTGACTCCTGAATAGTAAATGTGTAAAAAAAAGTCTGTAAAAATGGTGTATTGGGGAGTTACTTGGTTGTAAAAAAAGTGGTAAAAGATATTGTATTGAGGAGTTTGTTTACAGTAGTTGTAAAATAATTCTCTAATGGGTTGTAAGTTACTTGTAAAAAAAAATGTAAAAAGTTATATTGGGTTGTAAGTTACTTGTAAAAAATTAATCAATATCTCGTAAAAAAATTCTTGCGAAATTATCGTAACAAAATATCGTAATTATAAGATTTTTTGAGACTTAAAGAATGTTGAGTCAGATTTGGCCAATATGTATGTATGTATGTATGTATGTATGTATGTATGTATTCAACAGAGAGCCATACAGTCATACACTACACCACATACAGACACTAATTACACCTTACCTTTTGCCCTCAGGTAATTACACAGGTGAACAATGGAATTCCTA
Source organism: Homarus gammarus (assembly GCA_958450375.1). Classification (NCBI taxonomy): domain Eukaryota; kingdom Metazoa; phylum Arthropoda; class Malacostraca; order Decapoda; family Nephropidae; genus Homarus; species Homarus gammarus. The sequence goes on from CAUDMG010000258.1 coordinate 229,367, forward strand.
AGGCGATTAATATTTTTCTCCCCTCTCTCTCTCTCTCTCTCTCTCTCTCTCTCTCTCTCTCTCTCTCTCTCTCTCAGGTTATCCTCGTTACCTGTACACTCAATTAGCAGGTCACGTCTCTTATATAGGTGTGTTGACAGGTTAATTTAGCTTTAGGTTAGGTTAGGTTAGTTTAGCTTATAGTAGGTTAGGTTAATTCAGGTTAATTTAGGTTAAGTTAGGTTAAATTAGGTTAAGTTAGGTTAGCTTTATAGTGATTAATCTCAGGGTTAAATAAGCCGGGGGGGGGGCTAATCTTCACGTGATCCCCCCGCAAAAAATAATAGATAAATAAATACGTAAACGATAAATTATTTTTTCCTCTCCAGTTCAGGTAAATCATCTTACTAATTACAGCAACATAACACCTGAGAAACACTATGATTTATATTCCACAATGTTTAAAGTCTTTTGATCCTTTAATTTACATAATTAACCCCAAAAAAACTCATATTTATAATCTATTTTAAGTGTTTCTCAAGTGTGTCTTTAGAATATCTCAAGTGTTTCATGTTTTTGTGTTGTTCTATATGTGTTGATGTGTTGTGTTGTGGTGTGATAATGTTGATGTGTTGTGTTGTGGTGTGATAATGTTGATGTGTTCTCCTGTGTGTTAATGTTACTCGAGATACCCGGCAACGATGTTTACTTTCGCTACATTGTTGGAACTGTTCTTATAATACACTAAAGAGGTGGAATAGTAAGTGTTGTAAAAAATATCAGGATTCAGAGTAAAAAATGTTAAATAATGAAAAAAAAATCGAAATAAAGAGGGAAAATAAGGAATGGTAATTGATTTTTCTTTATTATCGTCTTGTGTTTCATAATTCATCATCACTTGTGGGGAAAATAGCGAAAATAAACGCCATTATCGTAAACCCCGAGGCGCCTCTAGTCCACCCAACTGTAAATGGGTAACTGACTTAAAGTTAGGCAAGTGCAGGTAGTTATCTGTAGTGTGGGCCGCCTTAAACCCCCTCTGGTGGACAAAACACTTACTATTCAGTGTGCTGCATCCGTACTGCCCCTAATGGCTGGGCTGGCCTTTGGGACCCACTTTCACTCTACTAAACTTTAACATTATCGACTAACTCAGGTTTAAAAGTAAAATCAACATTTAGTATTTTCTAAATATCTTATTCGTCGTGTTTGTTAACTACATGTATTTAATTAATGCTGATATATATTTAATTTCTTCCATATCTGTACATTTAACATACCGCTATAGGAATAATTTAATTAGTATTTAATAAAACAAAATATCCTATGTCTGGTCATGGCTGCCTCTCGACCAATCACCCCACAACAAATATCAGCTGATCTATGACGTCACGCTCTACCCCTCCCCCTCTGGAGATTAATTCCACCTCACGTTTTATAGATTTCCCTATTGCATTACCCCAGTGTGTATTATATGTATACACAGATATACAGAGAGATATACATAGTTAAGGGATAAGATGAAGCGATCAGGGGGAGATTAATTTTCTGCATCAAGCAACATAAATAATATACAACAGAGAAGAAGATTCATTGGAGCTTTCATCTTAAGGCGCTCATGGACAAGTTAGTTTATAAACCGATTATCTTATGAGGCTCTCTCTCTCTCTCTCTCTCTCTCTCTTTCTCTCTCTCTTTCTCTCTCTCTCTCTCTCTCTCTCTCTCTCTCATACACAAAGCACCAGTCTCCGCAACAGGTGTCAAGGCAGTTTCAGGTGCAACACTCCGATTTTCGCTAATTAGCTACCGTGGTGGATCTGTGGGTGCCAGGGGGAGGGTACCAGGGGGAGGGTGCTGGGGGGAGGGTGCCGGGGGGAGGGTGCCAGGGGGAGGGTACCAGGGGGAGGGTGCCAGGGAGAGGGGGGGGCGAGCTACCATTGTGACCAGCGTAACAATGGGGTAGTGTATATGTCCAGGGTAGTTATGGTACTATTGATTATGTGTGTGTGTGTTTGTGTGTGTGTGTATGTGTGTGTGTGTGGGTGTGTGTATGAAGCACACACGTTACCTACACCACCAATGCCTCTTTCACTACCATTATTTCCCTACCATAACTACTCATAAATGTCATAGTATATATTCCATTAACTGACCTAAATTCATAAAAAGCACTGGATACCCTTTACCTACCTCCATCTTTTGGCCTCTCAAGTTAAAACCTATTACCTCAAACATCCCTCATGACCTCACGTGTAAGTGGCATTATACAAAGAGTGAATCTTAGCCTCACGACACTTTATATTGAACCATCTACCGTGTCCCTCTTGTTGTGTTAAGGTCTTCGAGGGCCCCAGATAATGTAGTGGTGTTGTGGACGAGCGATGAGAGACAAGTGTTGGCCCAGGAAGCATAGGTCGAGAATCTTGTTACGTAGAGCGTTGTATAGGTCGAGAATCTTGTTACTTAGAGCGTTGTATTGGTCGAGAATCTTGTTACTTAGAGCATTGTATAGGTCGAGAATCTTGTTACTTAGAGCATTGTATTGGTCGAGACTCTTGTTACTTAGAGCATTGTATAGGTCGAGAATCTTGTTACTTAGAGCATTGTATTGGTCGAGAATCTTGTTACTTAGAGCATTGTATAGGTCGAGAATCTTGTTACTTAGAGCATTGTATTGGGTGAGAATCTTGTTACTTAGAGCATTGTATTGGTCGAAAATCTTGTTACTTAGAGCGTTGTATTGGTCGAGAATCTTGTTACTTAGAGCGTTGTATAGGTCGAGAATCTTGTTACTTAGAGCGTTGTATAGGTCGAGAATCTTGTTACTTAGAGCATTGTATAGGAAGGTGATAGAGAGAGAGAGAGAGAGAGAGAGAGAGAGATTACTAATGGAATGATGAAGCTTCTCCCGTGTTGTGTTGTGGCTCAGAGAACGTAAACCAATCAGTCAGATCATCCCACCACGGTGTAAAAATAAACAAAGAAAAAACGTTGATCTCTCTGCCACGAGGACAGCTTGATGAAGAATGTATAAACAGTAACATATATCAGAGTTCTCGCTGTTCCATTTATTTATTACAAAAAAATGATGAACGTACATAAGACACAGATTCTCTTCTACTCTGCCCCTGGTTCAGCCACACCTCCACCGTTTATCCAGGTTAACGGTACTACTTTATCTAATGTTACCCACGTTTAGTACCTTGGTTCCCACCTGTCCACCACCGCGGACAGGTAGCCCGACTGCATAACGAGGCAGACAAGCGCCAACCCCGGAAAGACGCTGCCGCTGCCCCTCCCGCACTAGATGTAGCCCTCCACACGTGCAACATCTGGAGACGACCCTGCCAGTCTCGTATCGGCTTCTCGAGTCCCCTTAGAGCTCACCAATTCATATCACTTTGCCATAGTAGTGTGTGTGTGTGTGTGTGTGTGTGTGTGTGTGTGTGTGTGTGTGTGTGTGTGTGTCTTTGAGGAAGGGATGTTTTGTCTTGTTGGTGTGTGTGTGTGTGTGTGTGTGTGTGTTTGAGAGAAAGAGAGAGTTAGTGTGTATATGAGAGAGATTCATATATACAGATAAAGAGAAAGAGAGATAGAGTATTTAAACAACAGAGTCACACATTTACAGAATTACAGTAAACACTCTTGTATGTTATGAACATTTAATGTTTTAAATATTTCATACTCTTTTTACTTCAGATAAAAATAATAGTTCATTTTATATTTATTTAACATAAGAGAAAATATATATTTTTTTTTCCGTATTTTAATTTTTTTTATTTTTTTATTTTTTTTACCAGGGTTGCCAACATCCCCTCGACATTATTTACATTAGACAGGGCTACCAACTAACCATTATTATACCAGTGTTACCAACCTCCGAGATGTTGCTGTACCCCTTTATTCATTACAGCAGTGTTACCAATAGATGCTGTACCAGACCACATTACAGTAATCACAACGTTAACAACTCTAAGTCTCACCTGGGAAAAAAAGAACCTTGATTTGCGACACTTAATTAAACATGAATTATGGTATGTTCTTGTGTGTTTTTTTTATGTAGGATGAACAACGTGACTTCAAGAATATATGTATACGAATATGTGAATTATACATGTGCTAGTGTGAGTGTTTATGTATCTATGTATGTATATATCCTCGTATGTATGAATATGTATTAATTTATACAAAAACAGTAACTCATCTCCCTATTGATGTATATTTTTTTTCCCCAGGATGTTTGATCTTCCACTATTACCAACTGAGGTTTATACAATTTTTTCTCCCAGGATTATCAAAGACCTCAGCTCCTGAAATGTGAGAAAAGACGAATATTTCTTCCATTTCTTCCCTCTCACATATTTCTTGCATTTTTTCCCATTTACTTTCGTTCGTTTTTAGTTAATTTTCGTCACATTTCATTGAGTAATCTATTCCTTAACGTGTAGTCATTGGCTTAGGAGTTTGTAAATAGTCACCAAAGGAAATAATTTTTATTTTACGTATATTTTTTCAATCCATTTCTGGTATTTTCTTTTAATTTCGAGTATTTTCTCTTATGGCGTAAAAAGTCAAGCTAAAACCGACTCTCTCTATACCTGGATGATAAGAGTCATTTTCTCTCTCTCTCGGTGGTGATAAAAGTCTCTCTGGCACTCATCACTCTGCATTTGTTGTATGGCTTCTTTCATCATCGTGTACTTCATTCATTCCTGTTCCTTCTTTCACTGAATTCCTTACTTCATCTCTCTTCTGCTTTCACGGGTTGACGCCATTTTGTATCGTCGTTGGTGGGGTGTGTTGGAGGTCTGGTGGGGTGTGTTGGAGGTCTGGTGGGGAGTGTTGGTGGTCTGGTGGGGAGTGTTGGAGGTCTGGTGGGGAGTGTTGGAGGTCTGGTGGGGAGTGTTGGGGGTCTGGTGGGGAGTGTTGGAGGTCTGGTGGGGAGTGTTGGGGGTCTGGTGGGGAGTGTTGGAGGTCTGGTGGGGAGTGTTGGTGGTCTGGTGGGGAGTGTTGGTGGTCTGGTGGGGAGTGTTGGAGGTCTGGTGGGGTGTGTTGGGGGTCTGGTGGGGAGTGTTGGGGGTCTGGTGGGGAGTGTTGGAGGTCTGGTGAGGTGTGTTGGAGGTCTGGTGGGGAGTGTTGGTGGTCTGGTGGGGAGTGTTGGAGGTCTGGTGGGGAGTGTTGGAGGTCTGGTGGGGAGTGTTGGGGGTCTGGTGGGGAGTGTTGGAGGTCTGGTGAGGTGTGTTGGAGGTCTGGTGGGGAGTGTTGGTGGTCTGGTGGGGAGTGTTGGAGGTCTGGTGGGGAGTGTTGGAGGTCTGGTGGGGTGTGTTGGGGGTCTGGTGGGGAGTGTTGGAGGTCTGGTGGGGAGTGTTGGGGGATAGGACGTAGGTGTGTCTGTATTCTTCAACTAGCTTCTCTCTCTCTCTCCCTCACTCCCTCCCTCTCTCCCTCACTCCCTCCCTCCCTCCCTCTCCCTCACCTCCTCTCCCTTAACTACTCTCCCTCACTGTTACTTCATTAAAAAATTTCCAGCTCAACTAGGCAATAAGTGGCTGTAACGAGGGTTGTCTCCTGTCACCCCTCTGTTGACGGTGAGAGACGGAGAGAGAGGGGAGAGAGAGGGGAGAGAGGGGAGAGAGAGGGGAGAGAGGGGAGAGAGGGGAGAGAGGGGGAGAGAAAGGGTTAGTTAGAGAGAGAAGGGGAGAGAGGGGGAGAGAGGGGGAGAGAAAGGGTTAGTTAGAGAGAGAGGGGAGAGAGGGGGAGAGAGGGGAGAGAGGGGGAGAGAAAGTGTTAGATAGAGAGAGAGAGAGGGGAGAGAGGGGGAGAGAAAGGGTTAGTTCGAGAGAGAGAGGGGAGAGAAAGGGCTAGTTAGAGAGAGAGAGGAGAGAGAGGGGAGAGAGGGGGAGAGAAAGGGCTAGTTAGAGAGAGAGGGGGAGAGAAAGAGAGAGATAAGGGGGGACGTAAGGACGGTAGAGGAAAACTGAGAAAGAGGAAAGGCGAAAGTTGAAAGAGAAAGGAAGAGAAGGGGCAAAGGAGAGAGAGATGGGGAGCGAGAGAGAGATGGGGAGAGAGAGAGATGGGGAGAGAGAGAGAGATGGGGAGAGAGAGAGAGAGATGGGGAGAGTGAGATATAGCAATTTAGAGTTAGTGAGAGAGAGCAATTTCGAAAGTTTTGCGGTAAAGAGAGTTGAAGATTGTCGTTATACAGACACATAAAAAAGTAGTTTCCTGTGTGTGTGTGTGTGTGTGTGTGTGTGTGTGTGAGTGTGTGTGTGTGTGTGTGTGTGTGTGTGTGTGTGTGTGTGTGTGTGTTTGTGTGTGTGTGTGTCCATTTTAAATCGACAGCAACATTAAAATAACCTTATATATTACAACCACAACCTACCTTACCTGCGTGACCCACAAGTTAGGTGACGCCATCTATGAGTGTCCGGGGGAGTCTGACCATAACTGTATCATTAACTTACCCTGTAGTGCTGCACCTGTCTCTACTGTACACTAATTAGAGTCGTTCACAGGTGTAAATACTTCATGGCAGGTGTCTGGTCAAAGGGGCCCGTGACTTGAAGATTCACCCAGGTAATTACTGTGTTGGTGAGTCATTTTTTTTCATACATTACCTGGCATAATAGTTTATAATGAGTCGACTCTTAGGCGGCATCTGTTGGTAGTGGACACAGGTGCAGGAGACAGGTGTAATAAGACTTACCTTGGTGGTGTAGGAGGAAGAAGGTGAACCCCAGCAGGAGGTGTAAGAGGTGGGGCGGGGGATGCCGAGGGTAGGAGCGGGGCGGGGCACGTGTCAACCAACAAGCAGCAGATGGTACACGCGGCTCCCTCCTGCCTCTCATGGTGCTGGCCAAGCTTATTGCTGGTGGGCAACAAGTGGGCACCAGGTGGGCAGGTGGTGGGTACCAAATAGACAGGAGGTGGGCAACAAGTGGGAGAGTGTTAATCAAGCACAAACAGGTGTATAGTCACACTCCCTCCTCTCAGTCAGTCACACATCAAGTCTCCCAGATGTTTATTTCTTCCTCTCACCATCTTCTCTTCAGTTAATACAATGGAGAGAAATAAAGGAAATGAAACAAACTAAAATAAATCAAAAGTACAAACAAAAAGAAAAACTAATCTTTCTACATAAAAATTAAATAACAGATTAAAGAAAAAATAATAAAAAAAATACCCAAAATAAAAGAAATTTAGCTGGTCACTTGAGTCTGTCTGTTCCCACGTGTTAAGACTTTACTATTATCTACGAGTCTTTGTTTATAGTTTACACAAGTCAAAGTTAAGTTTTGGGTTGTAAATGACACTTTGGTTGACTATGGCACTGTGGCACTCGACTATGGCACCATGACACTCGACTATGGCACGATGGCAACTGTGAGAACGAGAGAGCGGAGGTGAGGTGTTGACGCCACGGAGGTCCACCAGCGACTGACACACGCGACTGTTCTCCACCTCGGCTACACGCACACTGACCCCTCCCCCGCCACCACACGCCCCTCCCCCGCCACCACACGCCCCTCCGCCACCACACGCCCCTCCCCCACCACCACACGCCCCTCCCCCACTATCACACGCCCCTCCCCCACCACCACACGCCCCTCTCCCATTACCACACGCCCCTCCCCCGCCACCACACGCCCCTCCTCCACCACCACACGCCCCTCCCCCACTATCACACACCCCTCCCCGTCACCACACGCCCCTCCCCCGCCACCACACGCCCCTCCCCCGTCACCACACGCCCCTCCCCCGTCACCACACGCCCCTCCCCCGCCACCACACGCCCCTCCCCCGCCACCACACGCCCCTCCCCCGCCACCACACGCTCCTCCCCCGCCATCACACGCCCCTCCCCCACCACCACACGCCCCTCCCCCACTATCACACGCCCCTCCCCCACCACCACACGCTCCTCCCCCACCACCACACGCCCCTCCCCCACTACCACACGCCCCTTCCCCATTACCACACGCCCCTCCCCCACTTCCACACGTCCCTCCCCCGCCACCACACGCCCCTCCCCCACTACCACGCGCCCCTCCTCCACCACCACACGCCCCTCCCCCGCCACCACACGCCCCTCCCCGCCACCACACGCCCCTCCCCCGCCACCACACGCCCCTCCCCCGCCACCACACGCTCCTCCTCCATTACCACACGCCCCTCCCCCACCACACGCCCCCCCCCGCCACCACACGACCCTCCCCCTCCACCACACGCCCCTCCTCCACCACACGCCCCTCCCCCACTACCACACGCCCCTCCCCCACCACACGCCCCTCCCCTCCACCACACGCCCCTCCCCCACTACCACACGCCCCTCCCCCGCCACCACACGCCCCTCCCCCGCCACCACACGCCCCTCCCCCGCCACCACACGCCCCTCCCCCACTACCACACTCCCTTCCCCCGCCACTACACGCCGCCTCCCCCACTACCACACTCCTTTCCCCCGCCACCACACGCCCCTCCCCCACTACCACACTCCCTTCCCCCGCCACTACACGCCCCTCCCCCACTACCACACTCCTTTCCCCCGCCACCACACGCCCCTCCCCCATTACCACACTCCTTTCCCCCGCCACCACACGCCCCTCCCCCGCCACCACACGCTTCTCCCCACCACCACATGCTTCTCCCCACCACCACACGCCCCTCCCCACCACCACAAACCCCTCCCCACCACCACACGCCCCTCCCCACCACCACACACCCCTCCCCACCACCACACACCCCTCCCCACCACCACACACCCCTCCCCACCACCACACACCCCTCCCCACCACCACACAACCCTCCCCACCACCACACGCCCCTCCCCACCACCACACACCCCTCCCCACCACCACACGCCCCTCCCCACTACCACACACCCCTCCCCACCACCACACGCCCCTCCCCACCACCACACACCCCTCCCCACCACCACACACCCCTCCCCACCACCACACACCCCTCCCCACCACCACACCCCTCCCCACCACCACACACCCCTCCCCACCACCACACGCCCCTCCCCACCACCACACGCACCTCCCCACCACCACACGCCCCTCCCCACCACCACACGCTTATCCCCATCACCCACGCCTTCTCTCTCCCTCCACCACCACCCTCACCCGCTCCCTCATTCCCTCCCTTCCTCACCCCTTCTCTCCCTCCCTCTCTCACCCTGCACCACCACCACTCTTTCCCTCACCATCTCCCTCACCCTCCCTGACCCTCCCTGACCCTCCCTGACCCTGCTCTCTGTCCCACAAGTGCTCCAGTCTGCATCATTCATCACAACACGGTCACCTGCCCTTACAACAATGTATAATCTTAAATTGTTGGGATATTTGACCGGGTGGGGAACGGCCCCTAGAGAGAGAGAGAGAGAGAGAGAGAGAGAGAGAGAGAGAGAGAGAGAGAGAGAGAGAGGGGAAGGGAGGGAGAGAAGGAGAAGAGGAGAGGGAGAGAGAGAGAGGAGAGATGGGTGGGAGAGAGAGAGATGGAGAGAAAAGGGCGAGGAGAAGGATGGAAGAGGAGGAAAGGGAGGGAGAGGGAGAAGGAGAGAGTAGAGAAGGGGGGGAGAGAGAGAAAAGGGAGAGAAAGAGACAGGGGAAAGGATGGAAGAGGAGAGAATGAGAGGGGGGAGATAGATAGATAGAGTAGGGTGAGAGGAAGGGGAGGAAATAGACACAGGGGGAGAATGAAAAGAGAAAGTAAGAAAGAAAGAAAAAAGAAAGAAAGGAACACAGACGCTATTATTATTTCCCACATTCAAGAGTATCCAATCGACCCTAAGATGACTAAAATACATTGTAACTCAGTGTAGGGTGTCCCAATATGTCCCAATGTGTCCCAGGGTGTCCCAGGGTGTCGCAGGGTGTCCCAGGGTGTCCCAGGGTGTCGCAGGATGTCCTAGGGTGTGCCAGGGTGTCGCAGGGTGTCCCAAGGTGTCCCAGGATGTCCCAAGGTGTCCCAGGGTGTCGCAGGGTGTCGCAGGATGTCCTAGGGTGTACCAGGGTGTTGCAGGGTGTCTCAGGATGTCCTAGGGTGTACCAGGGTGTCCAGGATGTCCCAGAGTGTCCACAGGGAGAGGACGGCGGTAAGGGCCAGCTTCTCCCACACCTCTTGCAGTATTAACAGGGCGTCAGGTACAAAGGCGAATATTATTACTGCTCAGGTTTTCGGTGACCAAACTAAAGACTTGTTAATGGCGTCTGAATTGCAATGTGACTGTACTGGGATTCAATTAGTGGATTTTTGGGGGATTAATGGATTTTTTTTCTGGATTAGTGGATTTTTTTATACTTTTTTGTGTTGGATTTTTGTTTCTTTTTTATTTTATTTTTTATTTATAAGGAAATTAAAATCAAAATGGCGTTGAGGAAATTTTTTTTTTTTAGTGTGTCGTAATTTTAGTGAGTTAGATATTGGTATATATTAAATTACACACACACACACACACACACACACACACACACACACACACACACACACGCGCACTAATTTACATAATATATGACACACACAATACATAAATCACTATAATATTATAACAGGGTTGTATTTTAGCTTCAGACAAATACAATAATCAATAAAGTGAATAATACGATAATTTATGGTTATTAACTTATGACGTCACTGGTTATGAGGAGGAGGAGGAGGAGGAGGAGGAGGAGGAGGAGGAAGAAGATAGAAGGAGGCTACAGTAAAAAGGATTTCTCACCCCTCGTCTATCCTTCCTCTTCTTCCTCCTCCTCTTCCTGCTCTTCCTCTTCCTCCTCTTCCTCTTCCTCCTCCTCTTCCTCTTCCTCCTTCCCTTCCTCTTCCTCCTCACACCATCCCAGTCAACAGAGAGAGAACGATAAAGAGAGAGAGAGAGAAAAAAAGAGAGAATGAGAAACAGAAAGAACGAAAGTGAGAATCGGAAAGAGAACTAGAGAAAACGAAAGAGAGAGAGAGAGAGAGAGAGAGAGAGAGAGAGAGAGAGAGAGAGAGAGATTGTGTCGGTCTTATTAAAACTTAACCCCAAACTTGAACCAAAACTCCTTCCCCCCTTTCCCCTTCCCCCCTCCCCCCTTCCCCCTTCCCCCTTCCCCTTCCCTCTCCCCTCCCCCCTCTCCCTCCCCCTTCCCCCCTTCCCCCTCCCCTTCCCCCTCGCCCCCCCCTTCCTCCCCCCTCTCCCTCCCCCCTTCCCCCTCCCCCCCCCTCAAGCGCGGACTGTATTGAAACCTCCCCCAAGTCCACTTCAACTCCATTGTCGTAAAATTCCCCCTAAGTTTACGAGTAAAACCTCTGGGATTCCTGTAATTTTACGGTTTTACCCTAAAACTCTGGGGGAAAATTCACACCAAAAATGAATAGAAATGGAATGAAAATGAGTGTTTGGGGGAATTTTTGTTTTGGTGGGGATTTTTTGGTGGGGATTTTTTGGTGGGGATTTTTTGGTGGGGGATTTTTTGGTGGGGATTTTTTGGTGGGGATTTTTCGTGGAGTTGGGATTTTTTTTTTTTATTGTTAATTAATTTAGTCTTTGTGTTGTGTTAATGATGATTATAATGAGGGGAATTATTTTTTATTATTGTGTTATTTGAATTCAGAATATAAGGACAGACAGACAGACGGAGATAGATAGACAGACAGGCAGACAGACAGACAGACAGACAGACAGACAGATAAACAAAGAGAGAGATAGGAGTCGTTGTTTCACCAGTCAGTGTGTGTGTGTGTGTGTGTGTATTGCAACAACACGAGCAGCTGCCAGAACAACTCAGCCGGTCTCCTCATCTGCCACAAGTTACCTTCCACAACACAGTTCTCTCTCTCTCTCTCTCTCTCTCTCTCTCTCTCTCTCTCTCTCTCTCTCTCTCTCTCTCTCAAATGCCCACCCTCCCCCCCCCTCCAACGATTCACATTTCAATTCACTGACACGAAAATGCACTGTCGACCAGAATTAATATTTCCCCTTTTAATTTACTTTAATATCAATTAGCGACTTCAAAGACAGTTTTATGACCCGGACTTAAAGTAAATTATTAATACTATCCGGAGGTTGTGTTATTGAGCCGCTGAATTTTTATATATTTACTGAACCGTATTATGTTTATATATTTTTTTTTAGTAAACATTATAGATAGAGAATGTATATTATTATTAATTTAATGTTTTATTTCTGTTGTTCTTGTGTTACGTATTGAAAACATTGTCAACATTAAACTCTGCCCTCTGGTGAGAGTCTTCTGAACTAGTTTCTCCTAAGTGACGTCATCAACATCACGACATGAGATTAGTTGATGTTTTTTTTTTTGTTATTGTGATGTTGTGTGTTAAGTTACGACACACAAATATATTCTCAAAACACCATACGTTAAAATGCTTCACTCACAGAGATAAAAATATAGAGCTAAAACTCACTTAACTTACTTAAATTAACAACACTCTGGATTCTCATAGTTATGCAATGTTAATTTACGTGTTAACTAATATCTGTGGATTAATTTACCTGGCTATCTGATACGACACGAAATAAATAGTTAAAAATAGCGTTAAAATTACTTAGAAACTGTATCGTATTAATGTGTTATTTTGCCTGTAGTTGGGAAAGGGAATACAAAATGGCGGACAAGTTGAACTATGACTTTACCTTATTTAGATTATTTATTTGAGCTTTGATTGGTGGTAATGGTGGCTGAACCTAACCTAACCCCCAACCGAACCCAACCGAACCCAACCCAACCGAACCCCAACCCAACCGAACCCAACCCAACCCAACCGAACCCCAACCCAACCTAACCTAAGAAAGCGTTTATGGGTTTTATACCAAAGAAAGGTGATAATGGCGGCTGAATTACGCTGAGACTATAGTTGCTGTGTTTTCCCATCCAAAGTTAAGAGGAAAAAATTTATCTCAGGAATGTTTGAGTGTTTTGCCCCAGGAGAGAAGGGGGAGGGGGAGAGGAGGAGGAGGAGGGAGGGGAAGGAAGGAGGGGAGGAGGAGGAGGAGGAGGGAAGAGAAAACTGGAGATCTTACAGGAGGAAGGAGAAGGGGGAGGAAGAGAGAGAGGCAATGCAGGAGGAGAAGGAGGAAGAGGAAGGAGGTATGACAGGGGGAGGAGGAGAAAGAAGGAGGCGTGGCAGGGGGGGAGTAGAAAAGAGGAAGGAGGAGGAGAAGAAGAGAGGAGGAGGAGGAAGAAGGAGGAGGAGGAGGAGGCGAAGAAGAGAGGAGGAGGACTAACTTATGTCAACCAGCCACCAATATGTGAACCTTCTCACTCACCAACAATTTACTCTCTCTCTCTCTCTCTCTCTCTCTCTCTCTCTCTCTCTCTCTCTCTCTCGACCTTCTTGGAGCCTTAGGAAGACGTGGGTAGAGCGAAGGAGAGAAGGAAGAATGAAATGAAGGAAGAAAGAGAAAAGGAGGGAAGGAAGAGAGGGAGGGGAGGGGGAAGGAAGTGGGAAGTAAGGAGGAAGAAGAGGAAGTCATTGAGAAGAAGGAGGAGGAGGAGGGGGGGAGGGGGAAGAATGATGAGAGAGAGAGAGAGAGAGAGAGAGAGAGAGAGAGAGAGAGAGAGAGAGAGAGAGAGAGCAGTGGTGGGTAACGTGTCAGGTTTGGGGTTGTCAAAAGTTCTCCCTTGTCAGTTTCTCACGTTCCTAAAATTGTCTCCTTCCTGGATGTCAACACCGTGTGACGTGCTCGAGTATATATATCTCTCTCTCTCTCTATCTCTCTGTCTCTCTCTCTGTGTCTTTCTCTCTCTTTCTCTCACTTCAAGGGGGAGTGGGGGAGTGGGGAGTGGGGGGGGGGGAGTGGGGGCGGGGTGTGGTTGGGGACATCTTACCCCTCCGCCTGACTAAGTTATTGAACGCCTAGTGTCCAAGTCTCAGAGGTCAAGTGAACTCTTTCTCTTTTTACCTGGAAGAACAATTTCGCTTACAACTAGTTCATCTTCCCTTTTATTTACACCTCATTTACAACTTATTTACAGCTGCCAGGAAGGGTAATTGATGAGTTAGGATGATGACTTAAGTGTTATCTGTAGCTAATTTGGGTGAAAAGTATTGGGTTTTTTTTACAACAGGTGAGATGTTATTGTCTTAGGTGTTGGTAGGAATTTACACCTACTTATGCTAAATATACAGTAATTTACAGCTCATTTACAACCCATTTACAACCATTTACAGCTCATTTACAGCCATTTACAGCTCATTTACAGTCATTTACAGCTCATTTACAGTCATGTACAACCCATTTACAGTCATTTACAACTCATTTACAATCATTTACTTTCTATTTATAGTTAATTACAGTTTGGCCAGGTAGGGACAGGTGTTTTAGCTAATTATCAATACACCAAAAGCTTTATATATGTAGGTGTTCTCCCAAATGTGTGACTATTTTTTTATTTCATTTGTGCTTTCGGGGCTGCATTGACAGGGGAGAACAGGTGTTATGGGTCAATTACATCTAGTTTCCAGCTCACCTACAGCGGTTTATACAGGTGTACTCCCTGGCAGGTGCTGTACCATTAATCTTATAATTATTTCACCTGTTGACGATAGTGTAGGTAGAGAACTCACCTGACAGATGGTACAGGTGTTAGAGCTCATTTAATCCTAATTTCCAACTCACCTGACGAGAACTGTACCATAATTCTTATTCTTTTTTATCACTTGTGTTTTGTGAGACCATGTTGATAGGAGCCTCCCTCCCCCCCCCCCCCCCCACCCAGGTAGCTTCCCAGGTAGGCCCTCCTCCACCCAGGTGTTGTCAGGTCGGGTCTGGCCATGTACCTGGTAGTATGACAAGTGGACCTTCGAGGTTTTTGTATGCACCAACAGCTTGCGATCTACCCGACTGTTTGAACCATGTCGTCTTTTCCTATTGATTTTCTAACTTTTTTTTGGAGTGTGTTTGTCTGTGTTTGTCTGTGTTTGTCTGTGTTTGTCTGTATTTGTGTCTGTGTTTGTCTCTCTGTCTTTATCTTGTTATGTCTGTGTTTTTTTATTTATGTTTAGTTGTATTTTTTCCTTCCTTATGATGTATTTTATTACGTAGAAGAAGAAAGAGACGAAAGATAATCAGAGAAAGAGCGGCTCTCTCTCTCTCTCTCTCTCTCTCTCTCTCTCTCTCTCTCTCTCTCTCTCTCTCTCTCTCTCTCTCTCTTTCACACAGAGGTCAAAACCCATAGTAAATTAAGGTCACAGATCGCTAAGGCAAGATGGACGTCACTTGAGGATTCCACCATGAAAGATTTTATTTATATTTTCCTCTAACCTAAAATTCAATTCATAATAATTCATATCTACATAACAATTATATCAAACAATAATTATACCCTATGGTTATTATTCCTCTTATATAATTAAACATAATATTATATAACTTACTAACTTAAAATAACATAAAATAATAAAAAATAAAAATATCCTAAACGAAGATATCTGACAACTCTACAAGACCTAACCTAACCTAACCTAACCTAACCTAACCTAACCTAACCTCAAAGCCGATCAGCTGTTCAATAGTAAACAGATGATAATGTAAACACTGGCCGGGACACGTGGTCAGGGGTTAGGTTAAGAGACTGAGATGCTGGACCCGTTTTATGTCTTCTTGTTTGAGTTACAGTTTAAGTGAGGGAGAGATAAGAGGGAGGGAGAGGTGAGAGTGAGGGAGAGGTGAGAGGGAGGGAGGGAGAGGTGAGAGGGAGGGAGAGATGAGAGGGAGGGAGAGGTGAGAGTGAGGGAGAGGTGAGAGGGAGGGAGAGATGAGAGGGAGGGAGAGATGAGAGTGAGGGAGAGGTGAGAGGGAGGGAGAGGTGAGAGGGAGGGAGAGGTGAGGTGTCAGACATAGGTGCTGAATATTTCAAAGGCAATACATGAGGCTACTGTGTCATCCTCTCTCTCTCTCTCTCTCTCTCTCTCTCTCTCTCTCTCTCTCTCTGGTGATGAAGAGAAAGAAAGACAGAAATAAAGATAAAGAGATAGAGAACGACAGACAGAGAAAGACAGACAAAAAGACAGAAAAAGAGAGAGAGACAGACAGAAAGAGACAGAGACAAGGAGAGAAAAAGAGAGAGAGACAGAGAGAAAAACAACTTGTGTACACAGCAGTATTTACAGTATGGTCTTAATATTTGCTTCCCGTTGTGAAGAGAAAATAACCACATTACTCTTCCTTCTTCTTCCTCCTCCTCCTCATCTTCTTCATCCTCCTCCTCCTCCTCCTCCTCCTCCTCCTCCTCCTCCTCCTCTTCTTCTTCTTCTTCTTCCTCCTTTCCTCCTCCACCTCCTCCTCCTTTTCTTCTTCTTCTTCTTCTTCTTCTTCTTCTTTTTCCTCTTCCTCCTCCTCTTCCTCCTCCTCCTTCTCCTCCTCTTCTTCTTCCTCCTCCTCTTCTTTTTATTCTTCTTTGTATGTGTGGCGTGGTAGAGGTGCTGGGAGTGTGGCAGAGGTGCTGGGAGTGTGGCAGAGGTGCTGGGAGTGTAGTAGAGGTGTTGGGAGTGTGGTAGAGGTGCTGAGACTGTGGCAGAGGTGCTGGGAGTGTGGTAGAGGTGCTGAGACTGTGGTAGAGGCGCTGGGAGCGTGGTAGAGGTGCTGGGAGTGTGGCAGAGGTGCTGGGAGTGTGGCAGAGGTGCTGGGAGTGTAGTAGAGGTGTTGGGAGTGTGGTAGAGGTGCTGAGACTGTGGCAGAGGTGCTGGGAGTGTGGTAGAGGTGCTGAGACTGTGGTAGAGGTGCTGGGAGCGTGGTAGAGGTGCTGGGAGTGTGGCAGAGGTGCAGGGAGTGTGGTAGAGGTGCTGAGACTATTGTAGAGGTGCTGGGAGTGTGGGAGAGGTGCTGGGAGTGTGGTAGAGGTGCTGGGAGTGTGGTAGAGGTGCTGAGAGTGTGGTAGAGGTGCTGAGAGTGTGGCAGAGGTGCTGGGAGTGTAGTAGAGGTGCTGGGAGTGTGGGAGCGGTGCTGGGAGTGTGGGAGCGGTGCTGGGAGTGTGGGAGCGGTGCTGGGAGTGTGGGAGCGGTGCTGGGAGTGTGGGAGCGGTGCTGGGAGTGTGGGAGCGGTGCTGGGAGTGTGGGAGAGGTGCTGGGAGTGTGGGAGAGGTGCTGGGAGTGTGGGAGCATCAGGAATCTAATAGTTTGTATAAATATTAGTTGTTCTATTTGTTTGTTTATTGTTAATCCTATTCGTCTCTCTCTCTCTCTCTCTCTCTCTCTCTCTCTCTCTCTCTCTCTCTCTCTCTCTCTTTCTCTCTCTCTCTCTCTCTCTCTCTCTCTCTCTCTCTCTCTCTCTCTCTCTCTCTCTCAGTAAAGCCAGCAATCACTCGTTGTCAGTATAGTTGAAATATTTCCCTAATACACATTACCCGGCTTATTGATATCCTATATAGCGCCCTGCCACACACCACTGCCGCCCACCATTGCAACCCACCCACTCACCCACCCACCCACCCAGCACCACCTACCACCATCCATCCTGTGTACTTGGCGACCTGTGGTGTAATGGTCAGCATCCTCGCCTCATAAGTAAGTGGTCCCTGGTTCGATCCTCGTGCAGGGTGAAACTATAGGCAAGTTTCTTTACGCCATTTGCCTCTATCTACCCAGCGTGTTTCGGGGTAATGGTTAGCCAGTGCAGTTGGGGAGTTGTCCGGTCTTCTCGTTAACTCAGGGTGTGGTTGTTGTACTGGCGACAGTTTCTACACCTTAAACATTATGTGTGGGTGATGTAAGTATCTGTGTGTATATGTGAGTGGGTGTATGTGTATGTGTGTGTGTCTATCTGTGTGTGAGTGTATGAAGGAGCGTATGTTTGTATGATTCTGTTACCATGTGTGTAGAGGGAAGAGTATACGTGTATGATAAAAACAGACAGACAGACAGACAGACAGGCGAACAGACAGGGAGAGAGAGACAGAGAGACAACACCCACAAACTAACAACAATTATACACTGGCTCCCTCAAGACCTTACGTCACCAACACCTGCAATGATTCTCCCTGCAGTTAATCTTCCTCATCCGTATAATCCTAATCCTGTATAATCCTAATTTTATATCCCAGGATTAGTTATAAGATATCCTTATTTACATTATTATAATATGTTGGTTTTAAGGAGGTATTTATGATGTTATATTCGAGTTAAAATTAATATATACTGAATTGGTGGAATATTTTATCTACCTCTCACTGCAGGTGTGTGGGTTCGAGGCCTGTTGGTGGAAAATATATAAATAGCTAAACATATAGATAGGTAGATAGAAATATGTATAGACGTGATAAATTATAATAACAACAACAATAATAATAAAATAAATGAATAATAATAATAATAATAATAATAATAATAATAATAATAATAATAATAATAATAATAATAATCCTAGCCTGCAGTGTGGTGATGACGGAAAAAACTATATTAAAAGCAGTGCAATATTTCCACAGTCCCCCAGGCGAGTACATTAACTATGGTCAATTTATACAGAACTAAAATGAAAGACCATGTGTACTATATATATGTATGTATGTATGTATGTATGTATGTATTTATGTATGTATGTATGTATGTACTGTATGTATGTATTTCATTGCCATTTTATTTGAGTTTGATAATAATACGAAGAAAGGTATGTATACGTGTGCTCAGGTATACATACATACATACATACATACATACATGACCACTGTACATTGTGTGGGATTTTTTTTTTTAATTTAACTTTTTTATAAATTGTAATTAACGTAACATGAAGCGTCTGAATTAATCATATAATGAATTTTTGCGCTGAGAGTGTCAAGGAATATTTAATTTGTGATGAAAGGCAGTGACAGTGTTGGTAAGTGTGTAGTGTTGGTAAGTGTGTAGTGTTGGTAAGTGTGTAATGCTGGTAAGTGTGTCATGCTGGTAAGTATGTCATGCTGGTAAGTGTGTAGTGTTGGTAAGTGTGTCATGCTGGTAAGTGTGTCATGCTGGTAAGTGTGTAATACCGGTAAGTGTGTAATACCGGTAAGTGTGTAATACCGGTAAGTGTGTAATACCGGTAAGTGTGTAATACCGGTAAGTGTGTAATACCAGCTTACACGGAAATTATACACATCAACACACAATAATATTCTTTAGTTAAATATAAAGTTACAATTTGCATTACCCGAGTGAGTTAGTTCTATCTCGTTTAA
Source organism: Homarus gammarus (assembly GCA_958450375.1). Classification (NCBI taxonomy): domain Eukaryota; kingdom Metazoa; phylum Arthropoda; class Malacostraca; order Decapoda; family Nephropidae; genus Homarus; species Homarus gammarus. Next base: position 248,506 of record CAUDMG010000258.1, read on the forward strand.
TATATTTACACCCTGAAACAAATGAGCATCACGGACACAACACAGAAAACAGAGCGGACCATAACCTAAAAAAACCCAGAAATCTATTGCGTTTATTTTTTGGGGGGGAGGGGGGGAGGTGTGGGGGAGGTGTGGGGGGGAGGTGGGGGGAATTCTTCTTCTATAATAACAGTCTGGGAATGTGGAAACCTATTGTAGATTTTTCTGGTATAATTTGTATAATTTGTTTAATTATTGAGGTGTGAGTTAATATTATGGCTGTAGGAATATATTATTATATTAATTTTGGTGTACAGTGTTTGTTTTAATATGTGTGAATTATTCTGGTATAACTCAGTTGATAAGTAGGGCTCTTGGTTATATGCTCTCCTGCTCTATATATGCGCCAGCACGAGCACTTACCAACGCCTGGCTCTCCCGTACGTGTAAACTGGTACCCTGTTGTGATGTAGGAATTCAACAGGTTTAACTTGAGGAATAGAGTCTTCTGATTGGCTGTTTCGTTGACCAGTGAGAGACGAGCTGCTGTCAAGGCAATATGGCGCGCGGGGAGTATCATGACTTCGTGACAGAAAAAAGCTGTTTGTTTTCACCGTGAATAATTGTGTTTCAGTGTTGCTTGTCAGGTTTATTTTAACTGTATAACTCGCCTCTCACTGGTTAGCGAATCAACCAATCAGACGCCGTCATTCCTTCTGTGGATACCTGAGGTTACAATAGGTTTAAAGTGTTCGTTTCCATCGGCCACAAACCTGACCTTGTCCATCCTGGGTAAACCACAATAAGACAACAGCATATACGACGGTGTCTCACCTGGGGAAAAAAATAGGGATGGTAGCACAGGCTGGATGGGATTTAGTTATTGTTATGGAATTTATGATTCACCCAGAGGAGATTCCAATCCCACAAGGGGGGGGGGGGGGGTCAATACTAATCTGAGAATATCCTCGACCTAACACTTGAACAGGAGGAGCTACAGGGTTCATACTTGATGAATATATTCACTGGGTCACCCTCGAGAGCTGGTATATCCCATAGGGTCGAGAGGTCAAGGGTTAAGGTCACAGTTTTGAAGGCATTTATCACACTGTTTATATACCTGTGTTATCTCTCTCTCTCTCTCTCTCTCTCTCTCTCTCTCTCTCTCTCTCTCTCTCACCACAAGACTTCTCCACACGGTAATTCCCACGTACCAAATTAGCCTTCGTGTGAGGTTGTGACTTTTTCGCATCGCCATAACCTTTTTGTGGTAGAGACGTGCTGGTGAAATGTGTGTGTGTGTGTGTGTTGGCGAGGCGCGCTCCTCTCTCTCTCTCTCTCTCTCTCTCTCTCTCTCTCTCTCTCTCTCTCTCTCTCTCCTACCACGCCACCATACTATCATGCCATCACACTGCATCACGCTATCAGACCACACCACACCACACCACACCACACCAACACTGACGTCAAAGCGACCCGACAAAATCGAATTAAGAGGTTTAGACCACGAGCACAA
>CAUDMG010000258.1:255000-267500 GCA_958450375.1 Homarus gammarus
GGAGGGGAGGGGGTATATAAGTGAAGGGAGGGTTTGTAGGTGTAGATCAAGTTTCTTTACTCCATTTGCTTCTGTCTACCCAGCAGTAATTAGGGACCTGGATGTTAATTGATTTTTGGATCGTGTTCCGGGGTTAGCCAGTGCAGTTGGTGAGTTGTCCGGTCTTCTCGGACTATTCTTTGACACTGGGTCATGCAGCTCGTTAACTCAGAGTGTGGTTGTTGTATTGGCGACAGCTTCTACACCTTAAACAAATTCACGCCTAGGTGGCCCTTGAGCCGGCCATCGTTGTTACACGAGGGGGAACTATTATTTATTAGGTGGAGGTGTAGGTAGGTGGCTGAAGTAAGGAGTGTCAACAAGTGAAGCAGAGAGAGAGAGAGAGAGAGAGAGAGAGAGAGAGAGAGAGAGAGAGAGAGAGAGAGACGAACAGCTAACGAACCATCCAAACAAAGAGATAAAAATAATAATGAAACAATAAAACAAAAAGTGAGAGAATGAGAGAAAAGGGGAAAGATAGAGAGAAAAAGAGAGTTAGAGAGAGAAAAAGAGAGAAATAAACAGAAAAAGAGAAAGAGAGAGAGAGATTTAAAGAGAAATTCACAAATATACGAAAAAATAAAGAGACAATCTAAACAAAATCCGAGATAAATAAAGAAAAAGAAACAGAAATACAAAAAAACCCCAAAGAAATTGAGAAATAGAAATAGTGAGAAATAGCTTCCCTACATTTCCAAATAGTGATGTTGAAAGAGTCGACACAACAGAGGGGAAGACACGCTGCCTTTTTCACCACCACAGGCACACTGCTTTTGTCCTCTTCTTCAGTCGCCTTACATTTGCTTGATTAATTTCGGGAAGTCGTTAGGTGTGTGGGGGGGGGAGGAAGGTGGAAGGGAGAGGTAGGGAAGGGGGAGGTGGGAGGGAGAGGAGGAGGAGGGAGGTGGAAGGGAGAGGTGGAGGAGGAGGAGAGAAGTGAGAGGTAAGGAAGGGGGAGGTGGGAGGGAGAGGAGGAGGAGGGAGGTAGGGAGAGGTAGGGAAGGGGGAGGTGGGAGGGAGAGGAGGAGGAGGGAGGTGGAAGGGAAAGGTGGAGGAGGAGGAGAGAAGTGAGAGGTAAGGAAGGGGGAGGTGGGAGGAAGAGGAGGAGGAGGGAGGTGGAAGGGAAAGGTGGAGAAGGAGGAGAGAAGTGAGAGGTAAGGAAGGGGGGAGGGAGGTGAAAGGAAGAGGTAAAGGGGAGGAGGAGGAGGAGGAAGAAGAAGGGAAGAAAGGTGGGAAGAGGAAGGGAAGGAAGAGGAGGAGGAAATAATGGCGCTGGTCAGAGGAGAAAGGATATAATGGTCTATTTTTTTTCTAATTCTGTTTTTATTCTATTTTCTTGTTGTTGTTGTTGTTGTTGTTGTTCTTCTTCTTCTTCTTCTTCATCATCATCTTAATCTTCTTCTTCGTCTTCTTCAAGGGACTCCGTAAACACAAACATCAAATGGCCTTTTATTCACGGCGTAATCTATACACACACACACACACACACACACACACACACACTCATACACACACACACACACACACACACACACACACACACACACACTCACACACACACACACACACACACACACACACACACGCCTAAGTAAACTGTGTACATATTATTATCATGCTCGTTCTCTCCTCCTGAATAATACAGTAATCTCTGTAACGTAACTCTAGATATTCTCTCTCAGTATTTTTCTGTTTCCGGGTATTTTCCATCGTGTTGGCTGCTGGGGCAAAATATTTTATTGAATTTTAGAGGAAATTGGGTTATAAATGTTGATGATAATAATTACAATAACATAAAACAACCACAACAACAACAACCACCACCACCACCACCACACCACACCAACAACAACAACAACAACAACAACCACTACCACCACCACAACCGCAACCACCACAACCACCACCACCACACCAATAACAACCACCACCACCACCACAACCACCACACCAACAACAACAACAACAACAACAATCAGCATAATACCCTCACATACTCATTACAAACATTCATCCATTGGATTTAAAATAGACGAGGAAAAAAAATAATAATAATATACCCAGCAAACCTTTTATATTATTTATCTCATGTAAAATTATGTATCATTAAATATTTCGTTTCATTTTTCATTCCTTTTTACAGTAATGAACAAGCTGGGGGTTGGGGGGGGAGGGGGGAGGGGGGTGGGAGCGGAAGGGGTGGGAGGAGGGAGGATTTAAATGATTCATTATCGTGGGTGGTGACTGATTAACGAAGACCTGGATATGTATAATGCGTTGAACAGATGATTATAGACCATAATGTTTTATCAGTAGAGGGATTCAAAGTTTTGCCAGGGTTCATAGTTAGTTAAAAATACCAGTTCTGTGTGTTTGGAGGTTCATCAAGGTTCAAATATGCTGAGTTTTACCTCTCTGGGGGTGTTGGAAGCTTAACTACGATTCAAACTCACGCAACAATACCACTTTTGGGTGTTCGAAGCTTAATTACGATTCAAACTCACGCAACAATACCACTTTTGGGTGTTCGAAGCTTAACTACGATTCAAACTCACGCAACAATACCACTTTTGGGTGTTCGAAGCTTAATTACGATTCAAACTCACGCAACAATACCACTTTTGGGTGTTCGAAGCTTAACTACGATTCAAACTCACGCAACAATACCACTTTTGGGTGTTCGAAGCTTAACAGGGGTTCAAACTCACTCAACAATACCACTTTTGGGTGTTCGAAGCCTCGCAAAGGTTCACCCTCGACGATTCAGATTCACCTCATAGCATTACCCTTCAGAAGGCATTATTACTCCCTCGTAAACAACTCCTCCACAAGGCGTTCACAAAATCTTGAAAAAATAAATTGGAGTGTGATATTGTTGGAGGGATCGTAGAAACGGTTATCGTCAATAAAACCGGTTAGGTAGAAACGGTTATCGTCAATAAAACCGGTTAGGTAGAGTCGGTTAACGTCAGTAAAACCGGTTTGGTAGAGTCGGTTAACGTCAGTAAAACCGGTTAGGTAGAGTCGGTTAACGTCAGTAAAACCGGTTTGGTAGAGTCGGTTAACGTCAGTAAAACCGGTTAGGTAGAGTCGGTTAACGTCAGTAAAACCGGTTAGGTAGAGTCGGTTAACGTCAGTAAAACCGGTTTGGTAGAGTCGGTTAACGTCAGTAAAACCGGTTAGGTAGAGTCGGTTAACGTCAGTAAAACCGGTTAGGTAGAGTCGGTTAACGTCAGTAAAACCGGTTTGGTAGAGTCGGTTAACGTCAGTAAAACCGGTTTGGTAGAGTCGGCTAACGTCAGTAAAACCGGTTTGGTAGAGTCGGTTAACGTCAGTAAAACCGGTTAGGTAGAGTCGGTTAACGTCAGTAGAGCCAGATGCCCAGATACAGAGAAGGGGCTATAACTGTCCCTTCTAAACAGTGTAGGGCGGCGCTTGGTCTAGTCTGGATGGTAAGTGATGGGTCATTTATGTGTGGTCGTGGGGCGGACCTCCCGGTAGACAATGGCCTTTACCTCTCCACTATAAGACCTCCAGAGAGACAATGACCTCTACCTCTCCACTATAAGACCTCCAGGGAGACAATGACCTCTACCTCACCACTATGATGCCTCCAGTTTTTCCCGAGTGAGGGAGTAGGGAGAGATATGGTAATGGTAGTGTGTGTGTGTGTGTGTGTGTGTATGTGTGTTTAGGATTTCTTTTTCTTCATTATTTTTACTTCATCATCTTATCTTCCTTCTCCATTGCCTATTTTACTTTTCTTGTTATATTTCTCCTTCAATTTCAATTTCAATTTCAATTGTTTATTCCTTGATAGAGGAAGCGGGATCCTAGTGCTGTCACTAGGTACCCCTGTACAATGACACCAGAAGCATCTGGCAAGTGTGACAAGTATATACAGTATAAATATTATAAAGGGGCTTACTAAAGCCTAAGGAAGGAAGGATATTCCTTTTTCACATAATCAATGTTATTTACAAAATATCTGGCCAGTATGGGGAGGATCATTGTGTCTCCGTCAGGGGGTCGTGGAGTGGTGGTCCAACAGGCGTCACGGAAGCGTTGTGTGTGGGGACATCTTAGGAGGTAGTGGATAAGGATGCTGCTGTCGGGTCTTCTGCATAATGCACAAGAGCGTTGCTCAGGGGATACGGGGATACCAATCTCCCAAGCAAACTCATACCCAATGATGATACGGGCAGCAATCACGTACCCTTTCCGCGACCGTTTCCCATAGACGTACGAGAGGTTATTTCTCCTTCATGAATTTTTTTCCTTAACATCTTTCCTTCCTCCTCTCACTCCCCACCTGGCATACCTTACCTGGTGTGCATTAATAAACAGCGATAACCACCTTTACCATCTTCCTTTACTAACACCAGATTCTGTTAACACGTCTTGTCTGTGGGTAAATGAGGCACTGTGGTCTCTTTTATGGGAATATATTGGAGATTCTGAAGATTAGGCACCCTAGCTTGTTTTACCTGATGATTAGGTACTCTAGTTTATATCACGTGAAGATTAAACATTCTAGTTTGTTATACCTGTGTGTGTGTGTGTATGTCTGCTGCCTGTGTGTGTGTGTGTGTGTGTGTGTGTATATCTGCTGCCTATGCGTGTAAGAGGTGATCCATTCAAACTTTCACCATACAAAGATACAGAACTAATTTACTATCCACACTTGGCCATCCCTCGCCACCAGTTTACCCAAGAGAAGGATCTAAGACACCTTTTCTCTTAAGACTTTCTTCTCAACTTTCACTAATCGATGGTCGTACTTTCACCCCAACATCAGACGCTTTCTTTCTGTTTTTGTTTACAGTGTTTTGTGTTGTTGTTGCAAAATGACGCATATATTGACGCAAATGATACACCCTACTGACGCAAAAACGTATATAGACCGAATTTATGTGAACGATGACGCAAAAGACATACTGTACATTGATGTAAAAATACGCACATAGACTCTGAAGACTCACCTATAAGGCGTACAATGACGCAAAAAGACGCACAAGGATTCAAAAGGTACACATACTGTATAAGACGCACATTGACGCATAAAGACGCACATTGACGCACATATATGGCCCACATTAACGCATAAAGACCCACATCGTCGCTAAAGATACACACTGACGCAAAAGACGCAAACTGACGCAAAAGACGCACACAGGAAGCCCCAAAACAAGCGAGGGTAAGGTAGTAGGAGTCGACTCTGCTGTGGCGAATTTGTTCACTCTCTATGAGGCAATCTATATGGTAATGTGGCTGAGGCGGTGTTATCATGACGCTGCCTGTCTGCTGCCCGTTATCGTTGTCTGCTGTCCGTTATCGTTGTCTGCTGTCTATTATCGTTGTCTGCTGGCTGTTATCGTTGTCTACTGTCCGTTATCGTTGTCTGCTGTGTATTATCGTTGTCTGCTGGCTGTTATCGTTGTCTGCTGGCTGTTATCGTTGTCTGCTGCCTGTTATCGTTGTCTGCTGGCTGTTATCGTTGTCTACTGGCTGTTATCGTTGTCTGCTGGCTGTTATCGTTGTCTGCTGGCTGTTATCGTTGTCTGCTGGCTGTTATCGTTGTCTGCTGGCCGTTATCGTTGTCTGCTGCCTGTTATCGTTGTCTGCTGGTTGTTAAGGTCTCTCTCTCTCTCTCTCTCTCTCTCTCTCTCTCTCTCTCGTGTTCCTCTTTAACGACAAAATCCATTTTTTTAATAAACAAGTCGTATTTTTTGGGGGGGTATATCACATTTCAACTCTTAACTGAAAAAAATAATAAATTGTTTTGCGTATATATTGTTATGAGTTCTCACTTCATTTCACTTCATTTTACTTCACCTAACTTCACCTTGTCCAACTTCACTTCACCTGACCTTACCTGACCTTACCTCACCTTACCTCACTTCATCTCACGTTACTTCACCTTACTTCACCTTACCTCACTTTACTATTTACCTCGCGTCACTTCACTTCATCTCTCGTTACCTCAACTCACCTCACTTAACCTCTATCTATCTATCTCAACACTATGCATCTCTCTACATTCTCAATCGAAGTTTACCAGACTAAACACAACACGTTAGGTAAACTGTTTTGCCTTAGCCGTTTTCACTCCTCTTATCCGGACAGCTCGCTCTCTCATCCGGAACATGGTACGGAAAACCTCTGTAAGCCGGCCAAAAGTTGTATTTTTTTTGTATTTTATATTTTTATCCAGAATTACAATTTTCTTCAACTTTTTATACGTTCATTAATAGAATAAATTACCTCTCATGCGATTCATCAAATTATACCCCCAAAAAATTATATATTTTCCTCTCACAAAAAAATAGATTCCTTTAACAATGATGAGACAATATAACACAACGAACGAAGGATTTGTGTGTGAGTGTGTGTAATTCTCTCTCTCTCTCTCTCTCTTACGTAACCTTGTGACCATGACCCGTATATAACAAGGTCCTCTCTCAAACGTAAATTGATATCCTCGTTTCTCTTTCACAGTTCCTTTGATTTCTCACTCTTGACAATTGAAACAGAAAAAAAACAGATGACAGACCGAGAGAATTTCGTCATGTAGTGGTTGCGAGAAAGACAGAGTAAGAAACAGGGGAAGAGTGAGAAAGAAAGAGAGGAAGAGAGAGAGAGAGAGACAGTGGGAACCAAACTGACGAAGTAACGGGCTGACGACACTCGCTAGTAAAATACGCGTTAGGGTTGTTTGGTTCTCACTCAGGATGGGATGGAGAAAGGAAACTCACAATGTGCTCTCTGTATACATGTTATATTGGATGTACAATGCAGCTTGGTGCTGGGAAGTGGCACCGTGGTTACAAGCGTGATGTAGAGAGAGCTGGTTGGTGAGGATGCTCAGAGGAGGACCAGGCAGGGAGTGTGTTAATGAGGCAGGGAGTGTGTTAATGAGGCAGGGAGTGTGTTACTGAGGCAGGGAGTGTGTTACTGAGGCAGGGAGTGTGTTACTGAGGCAGGGAGTGTGTTAATGAGGCAGGGAGTGTGTTACTGAGGCAGGGAGTGTGTTAATGAGGCAGGGAGTGTGTTACTGAGGCAGGGAGTGTGTTACTGAGGCAGGGAGTGTGTTACTGAGGCAGGGAGTGTGTTAATGAGGCTGGGAGTGTGTTAATGAGGCAGGGAGTGTGTTAATGAGACAGGGAGTGTGTTACTGAGGCAGGGAGTGTGTTACCGAGGCAGGGAGTGTGTTACTGAGGCAGGGAGTGTGTTACTGAGGCAGGGAGTGTAGCAGGAAGTCTATCTGGCGTTACTAGGATGGTCGTCCAGTAGAGCGAGTATAACACAGCACACGACACACATTTCAGCTGATGCATAACAATGAGACACTTTGTTCCATACCGTCCCACAACAACCAGCAGCTGCCAGAGTGTCATTCATTACCAACACGGTGATGAGAGGCGAGCGAACACCTCCCGTACCACCAAAAACATCCACTAAAAATTATTCCCATGCCGGGAATCGAACCCGGGCCTCCTGGGTGAAAGCCAGGTATCCTAGCCACTAGACCACATGGGATATGAGTATCAGGTATCGCAGGACAGATTATATTCGTCTACTGGCTTGTGTCTGTCTGTAATGGCTTGTGGCTGGGTAGTGTCTGTCTGTAGTGGCTTGTGGCTGGGTAGTGTCTGTATGTAGAAGATGAATGTAGTGTCAGTCAAGAAGGTAGATTATGGAATGACATCCGACCTTCACTCATACAGCATCACACCTACAGTACACATATACTATCAGATACTACCTGTGCCCACCGAACACCTGAAATAGTACAGGTAATTATACAGAATTAATCACCATCATACCTACGTCACAAGTTCAACACTTTGGGTAAATACTGAAGTTATTTTGTTATATGTACAGTAGGTCATAGTAACGCAAAATATACTTCCTACGTTATCATATTCTCTCTATCTATTTCTCTATCTCTCTATCTATCTTTCTATCTCTCTCTGTCTATGGGAATTACTACTCTAGAACACACACTTAAAGACCATAGTTATCAAAGCGTAGTAACACATTATAACAAAATGATTTAAATCCACCTCATAACAATAACAATCCATCCACGGTGTATATAACATTACCTATACATAGTTTTACCTTTACTGTGTTATTTTCACCGTAAATCTCTACCCCCCCCCCCCCCAGGACTGTCTTGTTGTTATGCTAGAACGAGAATGTCCACTCAGTTAATAATAAAACTTTGTCGCTAAGTTTTTTACCACAAGAGATTTTAATGTTCGGGTTTGTGATGGATCGTAAACAAGTAAAAAGATGACTAAATATAATTTGTTTTCAGTCTGGTGTAAAGAGAGAGAGAGAGAGAGAGAGAGAGAGAGAGAGAGAGAGAGAGAGAGAGAGTCCCTTTCCCTACACATGTTGAATTTTGCCCTTGAATACATCGCAAACTCTCTCTCTCTCTCTCATCACCAAGAACTTCAGAAGACTATGGCGGAGTCTTTGATACGACGGGGAATATATATATATATAGATAATCTGGTTTATGGTGGACCAGTGTTTCGCCATGGTTCAGGGTTCATAGTTCTATCGGGAGTGGTTCTATTGCGATTGGGAGTGGTTCTATTGCGAGTGGGAGCGGTTCTATTGCGAGTGGGAGTGGTTCTATTGGCGGTTCCTGATTCTCGTGGGAGTGGTTCTAGTAGTAGTGACGGTTCTTGGTACTAAATACAGTGGTTCATGGTTCCATCTACTCTCCCTTATAGATACGAGAAAAGGGAGGGAGGTGGAGGAAGGGGGAGTGAGAGAAGGAAGGAGGGGGAGGTAGGCAGGGAGGGAGGGAGAGGGAGAGAGGGAGGGAGGGATGGGGGGGACGTCAGAGTATTTAACAGACAGGTAAGAGGCTAAGGTGCATTGCCCTAATGAGATGCAGGTGAGGGGGCGGGTGGTGATGATGAGGGTGTCAAGTCAGGGGCTTTGGTGATGAACTGAAACTGAATTTACCACAGACAGCAGCTAGTTTATCGTGTACACTATGTTCATCTCTAGAGCGATAACGCAAAAGAGATCTCATTTGTTTTTTTGAGAAATATTACAGAGTTTCCAGTATTATGTTTGTTTAGTTCTGGATATAGGAGTTGATTTTGTTACTGGGTGATAAATGTATATACTCCTCCTAATGTACACTTTAGACACTTTAAGATGCCCTTATCACTAACACTCGTAGCATCTCAGGAGTGGAGGTTGGTTGACGTGTAGTTTCAGGGGGGCAGTCAGCACCAGATACAGTGATAATCCTGGCTGGGTCCACACATTATCCAATTGTTAATGACTATGGTCCTCCCAGTTTAGTCGCTTGGTTCTCACAATGTTGTCACCCTTCTCGAGTATTACAGAGTCTTGGTACTGGTGGAGACTTGAGATGACTATAACAGTTCCTCCTCGGTGTTCGGGGTGAGGATTGCATAGTAATCCCGCTAGTTCATTGTTGAGGAGGTCTTTTAGGATTTATGGATAATTGTTTAGTAGAACATATTCCTGTGTATGAAGTCAGAGCCAGAATTGGTCTCCTGGGTGACTCCCTGCTGCCTGATGCAACCAACCATATTTGTCAGTGCTTGGCGTGGTGTCAGGGTAGTCTAGCCGCGCTCTCTTGGGGGAGATAGAGACCAATTGCTGTTTACGCTTCCTCTCTGCACACTTCAGCTGCTGCTGCTGCTGCCTCGTGTCATCGCCAAGGTCAGTATCGTTATTACCTGCAGATCACTCGGTGTCAGTGTGAGGAACTCTTGCTGCAGTGTCCTCTTCAGTCGTCTCAGGAGTAACAAGACTCGACTCTATTTACCTATGACCGAAGGGCTTTTACTCCAGTACTACTTACGTGGAATAGGGACATAAGTGTAGGGACATAGTGTAAGGGGCACTGGGGCGCCGCCTTACACACTGACACTGGTGTAAAGTCACTATGTATTACACTGTGTTTCACAACGCGATAAATCAAACATTATCATCGTGAAGCAGAGGCTGTGTGGCACTCCTGATAGAGCCAGGGAAGTCAACGGTAGCTGGGAGACGTAACCCTCTTACGATGTGAGACAAATTGACCTTTATAGTCCCATTGGCGATGAGTCAAGGAAGGTCCAGAGAGTGACCTTTGACTTCAACCATGACCCAGGGTGTTAACCACTCACACCGCCACACTGTATACAACTGGGTGATGGTAGTTATACAGTCCACCCCTGCAGTATACTGAAGGTTGAGACACTGAGGTAGGTGAATGACACTGACCAACTTCTCACATCTATACTACACTTCGTCTACTACAGCTGTGGGTGGTGTGGGGGAGGGGGTGTGGGGGAGGGGGTGTGGGGGAGGGAGTGTGAGGGGAGGGGGTGTGAGGGGAGGGGAGACTCATGTACGTGGTGGGGAAGACTCGTGTACAAGGTGGGGAAGACTCATGTACGTGATATGAGTCCACAATACGGTAGGGAAGTTCTTGTACTGTGTGTAGGGAAAACCTCGTCCTTGGTGGGGAATTTCTCTTCACAGGGAGGAAAATCGTACGTGGTGACAGGGAATTTTTATTTGTGAGAAAATTCCCAGTAGTTGAGATGTAAAAATTTCCCCTCACCTAGGGAAATCTTCGTGAGGTATCTGGGGAAAATGTTTCAATATTGGCGGAAACTTGTGGCTCCTGCTATACTGACGGGGAAATATTTGTATGTATGTATGTATGTATGTATGTATGTATGTATGTATGTATGAACTAACTCGAAACAACCTGTGTATGTATTTATTTGCTTATGATTCGAGCAATGACAAAAAAGAAACATTAAAATATACAAAGGTGAAAAAAGACGAGAAATTGATAATCACAGGTGAAAGAAGAAGAAGGGAGGAGGAGGAGGAGGAAGAAGAAGAAGAAGAAGAGGAGGAGGAGGAGGAGAGGATAATCCCCTGCCGCCGTCCCCACCATCTCAGAGTCCAGGAAAATCACTAAGGGAAAAAATATTGAATTTCAGACTTCAGTAGGATGGGTAAATTGCATGAGAGGTTGACAAAGGGAGATGATGGAGGCCGTTATGGAGGCTGGAGGGACCTCATGGATAACCTCAATCCTTCCCTCCACACTTCCCTCCACACTTCCCTCCGCACTTCCCTTCACCCCCCCCACCCCCCATCCGCACCTTTCTAGACACCCCTTCCACTAGCCTCCAATCCCTTCGCCCACTACCCATCTCCTCCTTCACTACCGCATCTTCGACTCCGTTCACCTACTCTCTCTCTCTCTCTCTCTCTCTCTCTCTCTCTCTCTCTCTCTCTCTCAGTTGGTCCCTTACCCTCCAACTCACGTTCCCGTTGGTAAGAGGTCCTCATAGGTGATTTCCCTCCTTCCCTTCCTCCCTCTACTACCCTCCCTCTTACCCTCCACCTCACGTTCCTGAAGCTGAGAGGTCTTCATGGATGAGTTCCCTCCTTCCCTCCACTTTCCCTCTCCTCCCTGTCACCCCTCACTTCCTCTCTCTCCCTCTCTCTCTCTCTCTCTCTCTCTCCATCCTCCGCCTCACGTCTCTGGAGCTGAAAGGCCTTCACGGCTGGCTTCCCTCCTCCCCCCAGCCCTCTCTTAGCTCCCTCCCTCCCTCAACCTGACTCAAGGACGGAGGGGAGAGAACGTTTGTGGAGAGAGAGAGAGAGAGAGAGAGAGAGAGAGAGAGAGAGAGAGAGAGGTATGTTGGAGGAATGTGTTGAGAGAACGCAAGATACTACCACCACACACTACTCACCACCACGACTCACCACACACCACCACCACGACTCACCACACACTACTCACCACAACCACACACACACCACCACGACTCACCACACACCACCACCACCAAACTATGCAACAACACTATCTTAACTGGTTCAGGATTCTTAAAAATTTGGAGGTTAACTTTTTCACGTAACTTGGAATAGGCGACATCTTGTTACAGAAGACCGAGTGCAGTCTGGACGCCTTCTGGCCAGCCGCCTTTGTGTCGTGGCTGGAGAGATGGGAGTACCTGAAGATTAGACTCCCAAGCTTATTTCACCTGTAAATACCATCAATATCATCTTCAAAAGGTTAATATTTTTATCAATATTTAATAAATATTGACCGTTGGAGGGCCCTTTAACCTAACAAATGTATGAGTCTGCCTGATATAGTACTTTACGTGAAGAAAATTAATTTCACCCATGTGCATTGTAATAAATTTGAGTCATCATTATTCAGTATTAAGCCACAAAATCATAAAGTTATATTAGAATACATGTTATTTAGATAAGGTTTGATTTATTCTGCTATATACAGTACATCCAATATGGCAGTGGAGACACCTTCAATGACTGACATTTCTCATTCCAATATTTTATTTTGCTAATTTTTTTAACGCCTTAATAGCTATATTTTTACTTATTTTACTATTTAATATACACGAAATAATTTGTATACT
>CAUDMG010000259.1:0-20047 GCA_958450375.1 Homarus gammarus
CTTAGTCCATATTAATTAAACAGACAGATTAATAACGCTTGATGAACTTTGGTTTTAATTACATGCGTCACAGTCAAGTATAATGAATGTTTATTATTACTGCACCTCACCCAACAAGTATCATCTGGATATTAGGTTAGTGGAAAGTTCCTTGCTAGTTTGGACCAGCTCTTTGTCTCCGTCTCACACTGATTTTGTCTTCCTTCATAAAAGTTGAAATGTTCCTCTGACGTCCTTGGATATGTGAGCAGTGTGTGTTAGACCTCCACTAACACCTGCCGCCTTATTCTTCACCTGTGAGCTGTACCACATTATATTGATTCTGGATCGTCTATAATACTCTTAACGTAATGTAAAACTTGTGTTAGTTCACCTGTCAATATATATAATGGACAAAACTTCTGACATATATACAAATAAAACGTGAACATGAAACCTCTGATCATGAACGGCTAAAACTATGCTGCTGGAATTTTATTTATGTATTTATTTATTTTTTATTTTTCTATTTTTTATTTATTTTTTTTATTTATTTATTTATTTTTTTATTATTTTTTTTTTTGGGGGGGGGGGTTATAATGCAACTCATTTACAGTATAAGGTGTAAAAAATACTAAAGTTATATAAACACGTACTGTAAATAATGATGTAAATTCATTATCATCGGCTAAATGTAATATTACATAATATTACAAGGTGATCCATCTGATACATAATTAGTTAGTCTCACACAATTTTATCTTAATTACAATTTATCAAACATACTGACATAACACAAAGTTCATAACTCTATTAATCTTAGCTTCGCTTCACTCTGCATTGTCTTATTACTCCAGGTTAGGCAGAAACGAGTAGGCGTAATTAGTCCACAATATTTCAGTACCGAGGGGTATGTCATCACTTAGGCTGTACTTACAAGTGCGGGTCAATGCAGATCAGTATGGTGTTCCAAGAGAAAGCAGTATTGCGTAAATCGTCCCAGCACAAATTCTCGGACAGAAGGCTGGTCTTCACAGCATCACTAGAGAGGGCGAGCTGTCTCATGGAGGGGCGGGCAGCCACCGCCACCAGTCTAAGGCAGTCCACTCAGCAGAACCAGGACTTGTCTGTAAACACTTCTACATCTGGCGAGGTCACAGGTCGAAAGATTTAATGGCATCACACGCCAGCACTGTAGCTGAAGCCAGCGGCGATAACAATCAGTATACCATCACTGACGGCTGGTCACACTTAACTCGGAGCTGTTTGAGGACAGATTAAGTCAGCCAGCGGGGAGGAGGGGCAGCAGCGGGTGAACACTTGTGGCGGCCGCTGAGGAATTTCATTATCACGTCTCCAGCATAAACACTGACAACTGACTGTGGCTTCTGGTGTATTACGGCCAGGTGGTGACCCTACACGGCCGTGCTGGTGACAGAAGGAGATATTATTAAGAAAGACATACGAAGTTCTGCTAATGTATTATGTTGTAATGGACCAAAGATCATCACACATAGGTACATAATATTCTCTCATGATCAGTGTTTCCTTCTCCAGCATCACTAAACCATAAACACTTAACCACATTCCGCCTCTTCTTTACAATTAACTCTCACATTATCTCTAGTTTCAGGTCAAGATCATTTTGGGGGTAAAAACTTGTGTACAGTTTTTGTTGTTAGGACCAATACCACTTTGGGTAATTATAAACTCTGGTTCACTAAATGCTTGTGTTGCCTCCTGCAGTGCTTTTTGGAATCTGACTTTGCCAGAGAAAAAAGTTCTCTTTTAGGAGGCTGGGTGATGTTTGTTGGGGCTGGGTAATGTGTGTATGTGCTTGTTTGTGTTAGAAAATGTGCAATTATCATATATAGTAAAAAAAATAGTAGAGGTACAGTGACCAAGTGGATACAACACTCGGTTGATGTCCTAATGATCGCTGGTTCGCATCTATTGTCACCTCGGTTTTCCCAGTTGTAAAATGAGCACTTACTTTTACAGTCGGGGAAGAGAAGGAAGTCGAGTGTAGTGCCGGTTACCATAGTGACTTATGTACTGAAGGCTAAGTACTGTATCCACGCTCACCTAACACACCGTCAAGGCTATGAGGCGTACTTTTATCTTCACGTGTAAACAGCAGTTCCTCACCTGTGTCTGGTTATGACGTATCTTACTCCCTCACCACTCGCCACACCCAGTCCACTCACCACTCGTCACTTGACACACCACTGATGTCACTTTCACGATGGGTATAAACGCACACACACAGACGGAATTAGGGCAAGACGCAACTAACACCACTCACCTCACACACCACACCACACATCACGCACTCAACACACCACACTCACCACCACTCCTACTACAAGGGTAACACGCACTTCCGCCGTTAATGACAAAACCAACACTACCATTAAGAGAGGATTATTCGCTTTAATTTGCAGTTAGAGCTCCATTAGTGAGGGTCTTTGTGTCTGTCTGTCCCCCCCGCACGACCCAGCAGAGGACCTCAGTATTGTCTTCTTGCCACTTGTCTTCAATCTATATCTTTTTTGTTTGGTATCTCACAGTGTGTCTTTTATCTTATCTATCCTTTAAGACTCAGTTCACATACTCCAGGTCAGACTCTATTAAACTTCGAACCTCTTCCTTCCGGGACAGTTAAGTATCAAAAGAATAGAGTAAAGGTCTCGAGAGATGACGTTTCTAAAAAAAATAGTTAAAAGACACAAGGTTGAAAATATACCGAGATGATCTGAACCTTTATGATGAATCGATACGTTGGTGCAGAAGGTTGAGAGAGAGATGCTTTAGGATACATCACGTAGGAGACACATTAAATCAATAACTGGAGTTGTTTGGTGTCTGGGGGACGTATTAGTGGGGTAAGATAAATGACAGGATGATGTGATGGAACAATCGAAAAGGATCAAGTATGTTTGAAGAAAAGAAAATGAATCAGTTTCCAAATAGTCAAACACTGAGGAAAGAAGGATTTATTTTCTTCACTTAGTTGAGTCGAAGAGAGATGAGTTTATTACAGTATCTGACAAAGCTTGGAGTTTAAAGTTCAGACCATTGACAGACAGAGTGGTTAATGTCACTCAAGCCTCAAGTAGTCATGGTCGGTGATGCGGTTGGTTCAGTATTACCATAGAGCGAACTCTCCCTAATCGTCTTAACTACTCCCAAAGGTGATTCCACGTCCTCGATATACTATACTATAAATAGCTTTGTATATGTGTCTTATAGGAACAAAAATCTTAAATATATCAACAAAACTCACATAAAAATAAGACGAATACACACACACACACACACCAGAGATAAGGACGTGGGTCACAGCAACAGTTGTCCTGATAGGGATGCCTCGTGCGGAGGGATATGAAGGTCAGGGGGAGATATGACCAGGGAGTTGTGGAGGTGGGGGCCAGGGAGGCGTGGAGGGGAGGCAGGGAGGCGTGGAGGGGAGGCAGGGAGTTGTGGAGGTGGGGGCCAGGGAGGCGTGGAGGGGAGGCAGGGAGTTGTGGAGGGGGGGCAGGGAGGTGTGGAGGGGAGGCAGGGAGGCGTGGAGGGGAGGCAGGGAGGTGTGGAGGGGAGGTGTGGAGGGGAGGCAGGGAGGTGTGGAGGGGAGGCAGGGAGGCGTGGAGGGGAGGTGTGGAGGGGAGGCAGGGAGGTGTGGAGGGGAGGCAGGGAGGTGTGGAGGGGAGGCAGGGAGGTGTGGAGGGGAGGCAGGGAGGTGTGGAGGGGAGGCAGGGAGGTGTGGAGGTATCTATTTTTCTGGCTAAATAAACTGTTACAATTCATTTCTGTTACAATTCAATTAATGTTTATATATTTTGGGGGTTTATTAATTACCAATATAATTTTCTTTAAGACGTAAGACAAAGTTATGTAAAAGATCATCATTGTGGAAAATTATCCCTCACTCGGTATTCAATTTTTGTTCCTAAAAAGATTTCCTCACTTGACTGATTTCACTCGTGCCATGAAACCCGATATAAATTCTTTCATATTCTCCTTTATTCAGTTGGGTTCTCTCTACCAATTACTGCAACAACAAACTCCTGTACTGAGAGATGGTCGGAGTCTTGTTGTTCCTTCTCCTCAATTTGTTGGAGATAATTGTCCCTACGTTTCCCTTCCTCCTCCTCCTCTTCCTTCTCTTTCTCTTCTTCCTCCACCTCCTCTTCCCTTTTCTCTTCCTTGTTGCTAGTGGGTTTATCAAGTTACTCTTATCGTTCTATCTCCCTATCACTCATCTATTGAATTGCTATACTGTATAATCATTTTCTAGCGTCCGTCTGTATAACAATTACCTCAGAGCTATATATATTAGATAACACGTATGATTTCACTCCTGATTGATAGCTCCATTTTATATGATTTATCGAAATGCAGTTCAGGAAAAAGTACTATTTCTGTCTCGTAATGCTAACGTGAGTTATGTGTGGCGAGGAAGCACAAGCCTAGGTTAATCATTTTCTTTGTGTTGTAGGTAAAACTTAGGCGTTTGTTCCTGTGAGTAGACTCCTAATGAAAGGCCTCTCTACAAGTACTGTACACATCTGAGGCGTCCAACTCCTTGAACGAACCTCCGAACTACTTATTGATTTTGATAGAGTTCCGTGACACTTTAGCTCCTGCCTATATAAGTAAGTGTCAGTTTGTGGAGAGCTTCACTGTTGTTCTTTTATGAACCTTTCAACGCCAAGATGAAAACAGATCAGTTCAGGTGATCCTCTGACAGCGACAACACTGGCTGACTCCTCCTACCAAGACTACACAAACTACATGTGAGTTTGATGTTTCATTTATTTACCAACTTAAACTTTAACCAATTACTTTACTTTGACCTTTAGCATCGTTTAAAGGGCAACACAGCAATTTTCTACAACTGTGTTAATAAATAATTGACCCAGGTGAAAATAATTCCATTGTATTTACATTTCAGAGACTACGGCCATCATTTACTGTCATTACCAATTGTCGAATGTTAAAGAATGTTAAATGTTGATGATGAAGAAACATTTAACATTTAGTGTAATTAACTTTCTTTTATATATATTACACCATTAGTTAATATACGTGTTCGTTAAATAAATGGTAATGTGAAGATGTTTAAATTACGCTTCTTCACCTAAGATTCATGTTTCTCACCCACAACTCATGGTCATGTACGATGCCTAAACTTCACGCTGTGTCCGTCGTGTTCACAGAGAGAGGGAGAGTCAGGGCGGAACAGTAGCTGACTCAGACACAAGTTTACTCACATCAGCGGTTGAGGATCGTCGCTTCTCTTTTGTTTCTGTTGTAGGGTTTCGTGGTATAATGTTGTCTAGCACTCAGGATGGATGGAAACTCTAAGGTGGTTTTCTTGTACAATATAAGTTATATGATAGACAGTCTGGTGTTGGAGGTGCCGTGTGGTGAGGGGCTGCTCAGTAGAGACGTTTGGTGAGTAGCGTGTTGAAGGAGGTAGATGTGCAGGAGCTTCGTTAGAGAAGATGTTGCCTGTTGATGGCCTCCTGGTTGAATGAAAGTTGGACAGCGAGGAGCTTGCTGGAGGAGGTGTTGCGTGTTCAGGAACCGAGAGCAGAATGAAAGAGCTGGTTGGTGAGGATGTTCAGAGAAGGACAGCTGGTGGGTCGCCATGCTCGCTGGCAGGAGCGAGGACCGCCAGGCAGGGGAGGAGAAGCGAGGGCCGCCAGGCAGCGGCGGAGGAGGAGGTGTTGCTTGTTCAGGAAGAGAGGCCAGAATGAATCTCAATGGAGAGACAGAGCTTATATACCCAGCAGCCGTGAGTCATCTATGAGTCATGTTGGGAAAACCCGAGAAAGTCGCCGGTCTTTGGTTCCGTTGCTAAGATACTGCAGCATCTAGTGACCCCCCCCCCCCCCCCCTGCCGCTAGTTTGGTTTGTAGTGGACTTCTCCCCTACAACTACCTAACTGCGTAGCCACGCCACCACCTGTTACCGTCTTCCCTAGCAACCAAGCGTATCCGCATTCCATTGCCCGCCGTATCCTAGCAACGGAACTAGTCACCGGCTACTTCTCGGGTTTTTCCACCATGACTCATAGCCGCTGCTGGGTGTATATAAGCTCTGTCTCTCCATTGAGATTCAGTCAGACCAATCTTCTTGAACAAGCAACACCTCCTCCTCTGCCGCTGCCTGGCGACCCTCGCCTCTCCTCTGCCTGCCTGGCGGTCCTCGCTCCCGCCAGCGAGCATGTCCTTCTCTGAGCTTCCTCACCAACCAACTCTCACTCTGACCGATCTTCCTGAACAAGCAACATCTCCTCCAGCAAGCTCCACGCTGTTAACATTTCATTCAACCAGGAGGCCAGCAACAGGCAACATCTTCTCTAACGGAGCTCCTGCACACATACCTCCTTCGACAAGCTACTCACCGCACGTCTCTACCAAGCAGCCCCTCACCACACAGCACCTCCAGCACCAGACTGTCTATCATATAACTTATATATTATACAAGAAAACCACATTAGAGTTTCCTTCCATCCTGAGTGCTAGACAACTTTAATATCTCGATACCCCTACAATGGTGACTCCCGGAGATTAGCACTCACACAGGATGG
This sequence comes from Homarus gammarus, assembly GCA_958450375.1. NCBI lineage: Eukaryota > Metazoa > Arthropoda > Malacostraca > Decapoda > Nephropidae > Homarus > Homarus gammarus. The sequence goes on from CAUDMG010000259.1 coordinate 6,578, forward strand.
AGGAGACACTGATCACGCTCCCAGTCTTCAAGACGACACCGGCTCCTCTTCCTGCTTCACACACCACATTCTGACGACCCCAGCACACCCGTCCTGCCTCAGACGCCGACCCCGGCCCAGCAGTTCCTGCCGTGAGGGAAGCACACAACATCCATCGCCTCCACACCCCCTCTTTTCTCCCTCAGGTACTCCCTGCTAATGTCCTGCACCCTGCTGCTGTCGTGGACCCAGCTGCTGTCACGAGCCCTAACCCGCTTCTGCTGACCCAGCCCTTGCTCCTGATCCAGGCCCACACACACCCCAGCAGGCGCATCTGACGACCCTGTACCTGTCGTGAGGGAAGCACACCAATCATCGCCTCCACACACCCTTTTTCTCCCTTCTCCCACAGATAGTGTGTATCTAGACAGTTGTATTTCTGCGAGATCGGCTCATCACTCCATCGCCGTTGTCTCACATGAGGCATGCACCGCCCGGTCTTCCTCACATGTGCTAAGCAACTCTACAATCAACAAGTCTCCTACACCGCCTGGAGGGGAGGGGGAGTATTGTAGTGGACTTCTCCCCTACAACTACCTAACTGCGTAGCCACGCCACCACCTGTTACCGTCTTCCCTAGCAACCAAGCGTATCCGCATTCCATTGCCCGCCGTATCCTAGCAACGGAACTAGTCACCGGCTACTTCTCGGGTTTTTCCACCATGACTCATAGCCGCTGCTGGGTGTATATAAGCTCTGTCTCTCCATTGAGATTCAGTCAGACCAATCTTCTTGAACAAGCAACACCTCCTCCTCTGCCGCTGCCTGGCGACCCTCGCCTCTCCTCCGCCTGCCTGGCGGTCCTCGCTCCCGCCAGCGAGCATGTCCTTCTCTGAGCTTCCTCACCAACCAACTCTCACTCTGACCGATCTTCCTGAACAAGCAACATCTCCTCCAGCAAGCTCCACGCTGTTAACATTTCATTCAACCAGGAGGCCAGCAACAGGCAACATCTTCTCTAACGGAGCTCCTGCACACATACCTCCTTCGACAAGCTACTCACCGCACGTCTCTACCAAGCAGCCCCTCACCACACAGCACCTCCAGCACCAGACTGTCTATCATATAACTTATATATTATACAAGAAAACCACATTAGAGTTTCCTTCCATCCTGAGTGCTAGACAACTTTAATATCTCGATACCCCTACAGGTTGCTAGGGAAGACGCAGCAGGTGGCTTGCAGCTATGCAGTTGTAGGGAGACGTCCACTACACTGTGATCTATTTTTTTTTACTGCATTAACAATTACTTCTAGCAGTTCATCTTGATGTTATTTATGGTCTTAGTTAATTATTTCCTGCTTGTTATTATTTCCGTTTAGTTTTTTTAAGTGTTAGTAAATAAATTTGATCACAAGTTTATTTGTTTGCCTTTTTTATATATTATCTATCAAGGTTATATATGCATGATTATTAATGTTCAAAACCAATATTTATACATAAATATAATCACAGCTTGAAAATAAATCTTCTTTTCTCAGTATAAAGTCTCTGCATTATTGATATACTATAAACGAGTAACATAATTCACAGCATTTATGGATAGTTTTACTTATAAGAGACATCCCTTCTATCTCTCTTATAACGAGACATCTCTCAGATCAGGAGTAAGAACACAGGAGAAGAACAACAGAGTGGAGTGTTGTCTTGACGGGGTAGACAGCGAGAGCGTGACTTGGCACAGAAAAACTCCCTCAACACGAGGATGGGTTGGATGGCTTCCTCAATAGCCCATCGGAAGTCAGTGACACCATCTCCTCCACCAGCCACAACAAAAACCTTGGGATCTGAAAAAATATGAATTATTATCCTTAAGTGTCTCCAGTACACAGCTCAAGAGGCTGTCGACGTAACCATTGAGGGCTAACACTCACTGACCCACTAAGAGGAGTAAACAAAGGCTGGTAGTGGAATCAGTGAAGTCAGTACTACCATCAAAGTCTTCTGTACCTCTAACTTCAGTCCACTTCAGATTAATTGCTTCCTGATTACACTACCTGGATTTAATTAGAATGTTCTATGGCTCATTTGGACAGGTGGGAATGTGTTGGCTAAGGAAACACAGATAATATTTTGAAACTCGTCCGGTTGTGGTTCCTTTGTTACCCTTAGCGTATTGTTACTACGGCTCTATACTTGTGATTCGATATATTAAATAAGTCTGCATACAGTTTCCTTTGTACAACATAAACACAGTCAAACAAATCACATCAGTATACTTCACACATTTAAGCTTCGTTAAGTAATATTAAAATAAAGTCTATGTGTGTGTGACTTAATTTTATGTAAACAATATTTTGACTTCCAGGTAAGAAACTGAATTTTAAGGAAACTTTGTAAACCTTTCAATTCACTGGAAAATTTTGGTTGTGGGAGCATCTTGATAAACTTTGTATCTGCTGAATGGAGGAAGTTCTTACCCCGTCCTGATACTTTGTGATGGATTACTGGGCCGGGAAGGAAGAGGCTTGTTTGGAAGTTAGTCATTTTTACCGACACTTTTATCTGGGGAGTCAGTACCTGGGGACTTTATACCCGGGGGTCCAGAGGTTGGCTATGAGGTGGTCTTTCTGACAAGGTGTTGAGAGGCTGGGTCCAGGAAGTCGGGAGTGGAAGGGTCAACAAATAGTAATGTCAAGTGGGAAAGGGCAGAGTTCAGGTAATGTGACTTTGATTGCAAGTCTTCCTCAGTTTCTAATGGATATAGTTATTAAAGTTTCGGGGCATTATCACTCACCAGAGCTTGGTCTATATACAGTATTGTTAGAGGAGGATAACTGAAGTAAAGGAATATTAAAAGTGTTGGGACTGATCCTGAGGAGCATCACGGACAGGAAGGTCGTGGATGGTGTTCCTTGTTAGTCACACATCAGTGCTGCCTCACCAGAGACAACGTTTAATGGAGACTCTGCCTCACGCTTGACAGACACACGTACACTTTAGTGAGAGTCAGATCGAATATCCTCCACTTTAGTTAATATGATTCTCGTCTGCAACGTGTTGCTTTCACCTTTCATGAAAACAAGAACGTAGATATTGCAACTAACTTCCTAGCGCTGGATATTTGATGCCCTGACACCAACCGCCATTTTCTGAAAAAAAAAGACTATCACTTAATATTAAACAATCATATTACTGGTCCAGCCGTGAAGTAGGGCGACGGTTCTGGGTCTGTTGCGTCTACTGCAAGGCAGACATTGTTACTTTATCATACAAGACACTGGACACCAAACAGGGGTCTTACGGGGTGTGGCTCCGTTGGTTTATTTTCCTGATACTCGGATGAAATATTTCTGCTGAACTGTCGACTGTGAGACCAATATAGCAACAGTGTTTGAGCTTGTTGGCATCCCAAGAGAAGCAACATTTTCCTTCGCCTCCTCCACCCAACAGGATAATATTTACTTGCGTGCATATACTGAGGTGATTAAAATAAAATAAGGGATTGTGTCCTTTTGCAACTCTCACACCTGCTGCTGCTTGACAAATTATTATGACATGTCTGGTTGAAGTTGAAATAAGATACGTCAACTGTCTGGCTCTTTCACGTACAATAAACTGTCATTTCACCACATTCCACCAGACTTACTACCACTTCCTCACCACACTCCACCACACTTCCCTACACTTCATTACACTCCCTTATACTTCCTACACTCTCCCCTTCTCCTGCCTATTCCACCACACCCCACCACACTCTCACCACACTCCTACCACACTCCCACCACGGACAAGGTCATTAGCTAGGGCAGCAACTTGTAACCTGGGGCAAGATACCTAACCTAACACACTCTCCTCACCTCATACCCACCATAGTAAACCTTCCACTAACACACTCCCCTCACTTCACATCTGATACTCTCTCTCACCCACCTCACACACTCTTCTCACCCACCTCACACACTCTTCTCACCCACCTCACACACTCTTCTCACCCACCTCACACACTCTTCTCACCCACCTCACACACTCTTCTCACCCACCTCACACACTCTTCTCACCCACCTCACACACTCTTCTCACCCACCTCACACACTCTTCTCACCCACCTCACACACTCTTCTCACCCACCTCACACACTCTTCTCACCCACCTCACACGCTCTTCTCACCCACCTCACACGCTCTTCTCACCCACCTCACACGCTCTTCTCACCCACCTCACACGCTCTTCTCACCCACCTCACACTCTTCTCACCCACCTCACACACTCTTCTCACCCACCTCACACGCTCTTCTCACCCACCTCACACACTCTTCTCACCCATCTCACACACTCTTCTCACCCACCTCACACACTCTTCTCACCCACCTCACACACTCTTCTCACCCACCTCACACACTCTTCTCACCCCCTCACACACTCTTCTCACTCACCTCACACACTCTTCTCACCCACCTCACACACTCTTCTCACTCACCTCACACACTCTTCTCACCCACCTCACACACTCTCTCACCCCTCACACACTCTTCTCACCCCCCTCACACACTCTTCTCACCCCCCCGTACACACTCTTCTCACCCACCTCACACACTCTTCTCACCCACCTCACACACTCTTCTCACCCCCCTCACACACTCTTCTCACCCACCTCACACACTCTTCTCACCCACCTCACACACTCTTCTCACCCACCTCACACACACTTCTCACCCACCTCACACACTCTTCTCACCCACCTCACACACTCTTCTCACCCCCTCACACACTCTTCTCACCCCCCTCACACACTCTTCTCACCCACCTCACACACTCTTCTCACCCCCCTCACACACTCTTCTCACTCACCTCACACACTCTTCTCACCCACCTCACACACTCTTCTCACTCACCTCACACACTCTTCTCACCCCCTCACACACTCTTCTCACTCACCTCACACACTCTTCTCACCCACCTCACACACTCTTCTCACCCCCCTCACACACTCTTCTCACCCCCCTCACACACTCTTCTCACTCACCTCACACACTCTTCTCACCCACCTCACACACTCTTCTCACCACCTCACACACTCTTCTCACCCACCTCACACACTCTTCTCACCCCCCTCACACACTCTTCTCACTCACCTCACACACTCTTCTCACCCACCTCACACACTCTCTCACCCCCTCACACACTCTTCTCACCCCCTCACACACTCTTCTCACTCACCTCACACACTCTTCTCACCACCTCACACACTCTTCTCACCACCCTCACACACTCTTCTCACTCACCTCACACACTCTTCTCACCCACCTCACACACTCTTCTCACCCACCTCACACACACTTCTCACCTCCCTCACACACTCTTCTCACTCACCTCACACACTCTTCTCACCCACCTCACACACTCTTCTCACCTCCCTCACACACTCTTCTCACTCACCTCACACACTCTTCTCACCCACCTCACACACTCTTCTCACCCCCTCACACACTCTTCTCACTCACCTCACACACTCTTCTCACTCACCTCACACACTCTTCTCACTCACCTCACACACTCTTCTCACCCACCTCACACACTCTTCTCACCCACCTCACACACTCTTCTCACCCACCTCACACACTCTTCTCACCACCTCACACACTCTTCTCACTCACCTCACACACTCTTCTCACTCACCTCACACACTCTTCTCACCCACCTCACACACTCTTCTCACCCACCTCACACACTCTTCTCACCCCCCTCACACACTCTTCTCACCCCCCTCACACACTCTTCTCACCCACCTCGCACACTCTTCTCACCCACCTCGCACACTCTTCTCACCCACCTCACACACTCTTCTCACCCACCTCACACACTCTTCTCACCCACCTCACACACTCTTCTCACCCACCTCACACACTCTTCTCACCCACCTCACACACTCTCACTAAACATTTCACAAGTTATCCCCGCTTCGTCCTCGCTATTAGCTGTGGTATGTGAAACCATTACAACCTGCATTTAATTTGTCAACGTATTAACTTAGAGCATTTTCACTGTGAGGATGTTATACGTTTACACACATTTGTTTTAATCTGGTGAGGAGATAAGAGTGTTTTAATAAGTTAGGATTGTGTAAGAATATTAGATAGAGGGAAAAGGTATAAAAATTGTGTTGAATAAAGTTTGGTGGAAATGGACTTTACCTGTAGGCGCTGAGCTGTAATTTTGTTGTTTATTCTTGATGTTTAATGTCAGATGGACGGCCTTTGACGAGAAGGATTGATGGGTGGGTGGGTGTTCAAAACACGAAATGATACGCAAAGTTAAAGATGGATTTCGTTCATATTTTAACTAGAAAGTAATATATCAGGAAGAATATTGTTGTTAGCTGCTCCTGGGTGTGTAAGGAAGAAGAGTAAGTAGCACTGTTAAAGTATCGCACACTACAGTCAAGACACGGAGCAACTAAAGTGGGAAATGAATATCTGTCAGAGGAGCAATTTATTGAGGAAAGATCCGCAGGAAACTTCTCGCTCCGGAACACACCAAGTGGGTTCATAAAATCCAAATGAAGGAGCACATGTTGGGAAGAACTGTGAGTTATAACGAGGACATACACCACACGCGTACCAAAACTCATGGCTACCGAAACTTATGAAAAATGATCGAAAATCCACAATGATAAATGAGAATAATTTTGTTTACAGTTTTCGCTTCTGTGTTTTGATCTGGTTGACTGATCATAAATCAACCATCATCCTTAGCGTGAAAAAACCAAAACAACTATTCGTTCTGTATAACATCTTGACGAGCTTGTAGTTACGTCCTCTTGTGATGATGGCGCTTCACATTTCGAATTGTTTTGTGTATTTATATATATTGAGAAACATAATCCTCTCTTAATACAATAATAGAAGACATTATTGGGTTCCTATTGATCTCACTAGACACAACACAGCAGTCTGGATCATCGCCAAAGACACACACGTCAACTACTGTCAGCAATTCAATTACTATCATCTTTTCTCTTGTCCCTTCAGCTGCTCCCTCCCCCCTTTTGGTAATGTTAGTCCTTAATTAATTGTGCCTCTCCTCTCCTTCTTTCTCCCCTCTGACCTTGCAACCTTTCCCCTCTGTTACTTTAGCTCAACACTTCCCCCCTCCCTTCCCTTCATCCCCTCTTTTCAGTTGTATATCCTCTGTCAACCCTCACCTTCCCTCCCCCCTTCTTCTTCCTCCCTCAGTTTAGTCTTTCATTCTCCTCTTATCATCTTCACATCTTATTCCCTCTTCTTATTCCCTCGTCAAGCCTTCTCCCCACTCTCTCTCTCTTTCCCCTTCCACGCACCCTCCTTCTCCCTTTCCCACCCTCTCCATCTCCACTCTCCCTCTCACCTTCCCAGCCTCTCCCTCTCCACCCTCCTCATCCACTCTCCCTCCTTCTCCCCTTCCCACCCTCTCCCTCTCCACTCTCCCTCCTTCCCACCCTCTCCCTCTCCACTCTCCCTCCTTCCCACCCTCTCCCTCTCCACTCTCCGTCCTTCCCACCCTCTCCCTCTCCACTCTCCCTCCTTCCCACCCTCTCCCTCTCCACTCTCCCTCCTTCCCACCCTCTCCCTCTCCACTCTCCCTCCTTCCCACCCTCTCCCTCTCCACTCTCCCTCCTTCCCACCCTCTCCACTCTCCCTCCTTCCCACCCTCTCCCTCTCCACTCTCCCTCCTTCCCACCCTCTCCCTCTCCACTCTCCCTCCTTCCCACCCTCTCCCTCTCCACTCTCCTCCTTCTCCCCTTCCCACCCTCTCCCTCTCCACTCTCCCTCCTTCCCACCCTCTCCCTCTCCACTCTCCCTCCTTCCCACCCTCTCCCTCTCCACTCTCCCTCTCCCTCTCCCTCTCCATTTTGCCTCTCCTCCGGTGGGATGGTAGTTGGGTGGGTGTAGTGAGGTGGGTGTAGTGTGGTGGGTGTAGTGTGGTGGGTGTAGTGAGGTGGGTGTATTCGGGTGGATATAGTGAGGTGGGTGTAGTGGGGTGGGTGTAGTGTGGTGGGTGTTGTGACGTGGGTGTAGTCGGGTGGGTGTAGTGTGGTGGGTGTTGTAGGGTCAATGCAGTGTTGTGGTGGTGGGTGTAGTGTGGTGGGTGTAGTGAGGTGGGTGTAGTGTGGTGGGTGGGTGTAGTGGTGTGGGTGTAATGTGGTGGGTGTAGTGTGGTAGGTGTAGTGAGGTGGGTGTAGTGTGGTGGGTGTAGTGTGGTGGGGTGGGTGTAGTGTGGTGGGTGTAGTGTGGTGGGGTGGGTATAGTGAGGTGGGTGTAGTGTGGTGGGTGTAGTGGGGTGGGTGTAGTGTAGTGGGTGTAGTGTGGTGGGGTGGGTGTAGTGTGGTGGGTGTAGTGTGGTGGGGTGGGTGTAGTGTGGTGGGTGTAGTGTGGTGGGTGTAGTGTACTGGTAATAAAAGGCTTGGATGTAGTGTAGTGTCGTGGTTATAGTGTGCCTGGCATAATGTGGTGGGAGTGGTATGGTGGTAATAGTGTAATGTAACTGGCACAGTGTGAATGAAAGGTGTAATAATTATACTATGGAGCGTCACGGGTAATGTAAGACGGATAGATCAGTGTGACGGGAAAGTTGATTTACAAGCATCGATTACCATTTGACTGGGCAAGGTGTGTCGTGAGAAGGTAACACCATATGGACGTTCACCTTCATTCCTTTACTCTCAATCTGGATAATGTAAATAGACGCCATATTTTGTTGTATATTATTGCTCTTCTTGTTGTTGTTAATTATATTTTATACGCCGAGGGAAAGCAAGAAAATAAATAAAGTCAATTAATTAATAAACTAATGAATATGTAAAAAAAAATAAGTAATGATAGAAATAATAAAATCATTAAATAGCGAAAAATGGCTAATGAAAGCATATTTTATCTTCGGTCTAGCTAGATAAATATAATTGCTTGCTTCCTAACGATACAGGGAGCTGAATATTTACCTATGAGTTATTTATATTAAGACATATACCTTTATAGCTCATAGTGGTTAAATTTTATATACACTAAAATCCTTTCTAAGAGCACAGAATATTGTTAGAAATAATATAGATACAAAATATTCACTAGATAAATGTGTCAAGTTCAGATTATCAACAAACAGAAGATATTTCTCTTGTTGTTTTCTTCTTCCTGTAAATATTTGTGGTTCTTATCTGTGACACGAACACTTATTATTTATTGATTTTAATGCCTGACAAAGTAAACTGAGTCTATTTTACCCAGTGATGTATAAATGCTGATGTGTATGTGTTGTGTGGGTGTTTGCTCCCCTCTGTAATGTGTCGGGCCTCTAACATGTTGGAACAGAAAATTATCTCTTGAGTTTCTACAAAAAGAGTAGCAGGGTTATTCAAGTCATTTGGGGTGGACTCGTTTCTCCAGTTGATGTCGCCATAGTTAAAGTCTCCCATGATAAGGAGGTGGCTAGGGCTGGGCATCACCGCGTTGTCTATTAAGGCTCTTCTGTCTTATATAACTTTTAATTTTCTTAGTTATATTATTTTATTTTCTTATTACTTTATTTTCTGTATTTTACTTTGATTACCTAATGTTTATTTCTTTCATTGTCAGTATTTGTTTGTTATCTTTTCCTCCGACTTCTTTCAGTATTTGTCAGTGCTCAGTTATATTCTATTCAATGGATTAACCCGGTAAAACCATATCATTGTTTAACATCTCCTGGTCTAAATATACTTACAAGGTAGACTGCCACCACTCAGGCTTTTATTAGAATATAACTTGTATAATTAAGGTGTGAGGTAGCGTGGTAGATACTACCTTAAGCACGTGAGTGACAGTGTTTCTTTTCTGAGAAGCAATTGTTAGAAGGAGCGTTGATACCCTCAATTTACTAATTCAATGTTTATTAAACTCAAAAGTGAATAAGATGACCATTTAAACACACTCAGTCAAAAATGGACCATTAAGACCATGCGGTCACAGCTAGAGCTACAATTGAAACACTGCCACCCTCCCCCCGCCCTCACCACTAAGTTCTCTATTTTCGTCTGCCATCATTATCTCATACATCATCAGGTCAGTAATATATTAAATGGATAAACAATAAAGATGAATGGTGTAGAAAGAAGGCTAAGGAAATACGGAAGAGATGATCAAGAAAGTTTGTAAATGAGATGAAAGAATAATGAAGAAATAAGAAAAAAAACAGAAGTTATGTAATGAACCAAAGAAAACTACAAGACAATAAGAACCAGTAAATATAAATTATTGTTAAATAATGACTTAATTACCACTCGATTTAACAGCGCAAAAACTCCAAATAAAACTGTTAAAGTTCCCCAAGTAAGTGTAGGTGACAGCGTTTTCTCTTTTCAAACACTCTAGCTAAAACGTCCATATTATACGATATACTTAGTTTTTTTAAGTTAAACTAAATATCCTCTTTATATATCAATTATTATTCCAAATAATTTTAGTATGAGTTTAATAAAGTATTAAAATATCGTTTTACGGGAGAGAAGGAGTTTGAGGTGGCCGCTGGCTCACTCTTCATCCTCCACTATCTCAGTGGCTGCGGCCATGTCTGTGTTCATAGTCAAGCTTGTGGGAGTTTTGGACGTATTTCACACTCTGGATTATTTCCCAATGCGTACTGTGACTTAAGTATCAAATGAACGTGCTCGTGACCTGAAGTAAACCTCTTAAGCCAGGTAAAGTGAATAATAACGTGTGACGACCTCGATACTAAACCCAAACATCAGTAGACACTAGTGAGGTGTGAGGGCAGAGCGGGGTAGTGGTCCACGATTTGTCAGGTTTAAGGGAGGTCAGTGGGTATAGGAGCTGACCTACACTTGTTGTGCTGTTACTGTGTGTGTTATGCTGTTACTGTGTGTGTTGTGCTGTTACTGTGTGTGTGTTGTGCTGTTACTGTGTGTGTGTTGTGCTGTTACTGTGTGTGTTGTGCTGTTACTGTGTGTGTGTTGTGCTGTTACTGTGTGTGTTGTGCTGTTACTGTGTGTGTGTTGTGCTGTTACTGTGTGTGTGTTGTGCTGTTACTGTGTGTGTCTTGTGCTGTTACTGTGTGTGTCTTGTGCTGTTACTGTGTGTCTTGTGCTGTTACTGTGTGTGTGTTGTGCTGTTACTGTGTGTGTTGTGCTGTTACTGTGTGTGTTGTGCTGTTACTGTGTGTGTTGTGCTGTTACTGTGTGTGTGTTGTGCTGTTACTGTGTGTGTGTTGTGCTGTTACTGTGTGTGTGTTGTGCTGTTACTGTGTGTGTTGTGCTGTTACTGTGTGTGTTGTGCTGTACAGTACAGTACAGTGCAGTACAGTACAGTACCTTAATGGTAACTTAGCCCCCAAGTAGCACTGGGGTGTTAAATATTAAGGTTAAATAAAGTTCATTAGGTAATAGAAGGTGAATATTACTGTGAACATTTACCAAACTTATTTGTTCCTTTTGGTGTGGTTATAGCGGGCATCTTGGCCCTGCTGGACGAGAATGAAGATCAGCTGAGAGTGTTTGCCCTGGAGAGATTAAATGAGATCACCGACAGCTTCTGGCCCGAGATAGCTGACTCCATACAGAAGATGTAAGTTATAATTATTCATTTGGTAAAGTGAAATTATGTTGTGTGTGTACATAAGACCATAATACAGTAGTAAGCTTGGTACAGTACATAAGACCATAATACAGTAGTAAGCTTGGTACAGTACATAAGAACATAATACAGTAGTAAGCTAGGTACAGTACATAAGAACATAATACAGTAGTAAGCTTGGTACAGTACATAAGAACATAATACAGTAGTAAGCTTGGTACAGTACATAAGAACATAATACAGTAGTAAGCTTGGTACAGTACATAAGAACATAATACAGTAGTAAGCTAGGTACAGTACATAAGAACATAATACAGTAGTAAGCTTGGTACAGTACATAAGAACATAATACAGTAGTAAGCTAGGTACAGTACATAAGAACATATACAGTAGTAAGCTGGTACGTACATAAGAACATAATACAGTAGTAAGCTAGGTACAGTACATAAGAACATAATACAGTAGTAAGCTTGGTACAGTACATAAGACCATAATACAGTAGTAAGCTAGGTACAGTACATAAGAACATAATACAGTAGTAAGCTTGGTACAGTACATAAGAACATAATACAGTAGTAAGCTAGGTACAGTACATAAGAACATAATACAGTAGTAAGCTTGGTACAGTACATAAGAACATAATGCAGTAGTAAGCTAGGTACAGTACATAAGAACATAATACAGTAGTAAGCTTGGTACAGTACCTAAGAACATAATACAGTAGTAAGCTAGGTACAGTACATAAGAACATAATACAGTAGTAAGCTAGGTACAGTACATAAGAACATAATACAGTAGTAAGCTTGGTACAGTACATAAGAACATAATACAGTAGTAAGCTAGGTACAGTACATAAGAACATAATACAGTAGTAAGCTAGGTACAGTACATAAGAACATAATACAGTAGTAAGCTTGGTACAGTACATAAGACCATAATACAGTAGTAAGCTAGGTGCAGTACATAAGAACATAATACAGTAGTAAGCTAGGTACAGTACATAAGACCATAATACAGTAGTAAGCTAGGTACAGTACATAAGACCATAATACAGTAGTAAGCTAGGTACAGTACATAAGAACATAATACAGTAGTAAGCTAGGTACAGTACATAAGAACATAATACAGTAGTAAGCTTGGTACAGTACATAAGAACATAATACAGTAGTAAGCTTGGTACAGTACATAAGAACATAATACAGTAGTAAGCTAGGTACAGTACATAAGACCATAATACAGTAGTAAGCTAGGTACAGTACATAAGAACATAATACAGTAGTAAGCTTGGTACAGTACATAAGAACATAATACAGTAGTAAGCTAGGTACAGTACATAAGAACATAATACAGTCGTAAGCTAGGTACAGTACATAAGAACATAATACAGAGTATAGCTAGGTACAGTACATAAGAACATAATACAGTAGTAGCTAGGTACAGTACATAAGACATAATACAGTAGTAAGCTAGGTACAGTACATAAGAACATAATACAGTAGTAAGCTTGGTACAGTACATAAGAACATAATACAGTAGTAAGCTTGGTACACGTACATAAGACCATAATACAGTATGGAGCTAGGTACAGTACATAAGAACATAATACAGTAGTAAGCTAGGTACAGTATATAAGAACATAATACAGTAGTAAGCTAGGTACAGTTCATAAGAACGTAATACAGTAGTAAGCTAGGTACAGTACATAAGAACATAATACAGTAGTAAGCTAGGTACAGTACATAGAACATAATACAGTAGTAAGCTTGGTACAGTACATAAGAACATAATACAGTAGTAAGCTAGGTACAGTACCTAAGACCATAATACGTAGTAAGCTTGGTACAGTACCTAAGAACATAATACAGTAGTAAGCTAGGTACAGTACATAA